>UELU01138489.1:7506-27625 GCA_900490025.1 Megastigmus dorsalis | reverse complement strand
GCAGGTAGTTATGCAAAGTTATCCAAAATCATTATGCAATTTTGGAATAAAAGAATTAATGATATTTAGTTGTTACATACAATTATTAGCTTTTACGATTATTTTAAACGTTTTAACTAAATTGAAAAATGATGTTGTGCGGTACAATTTAATATGATATCAGCTTTTAGTCGATTGATCTATAAAACATTTTCAAAACTATTTTTAGAACCTCGTTTCTATTTTATAATTATATATATGTATTATTATCTTTAATGGAAGATTAGTTATAATTCTCTATACAAAATAATTAATATTAAACAAGAATAAAAGATATTGTACTCCAGTAATAATTGTTATTTGATACGTTTCTCTAAAGCTTTATCTTTACAAAACAATTCCCGACCATGCCATCAATTTTTCAAAGTTTTTACATAATATATTTAGTTTTTGACTTATTTTATTATGTAATTTGTTTTTTGTATTCAGTAAGTGTTTCCTTTTCGTTTTCCTATAATGTGCTGCATATTCATTGGTATTAGCTCTTTTCTTGGAATTGAAAAAATCAACCATATTTACTTTACTATTACTATTGCAATCAATAAAAATCGAAAATTGATCATAATAATAAATAAATTAATAGTGAAAGCATGTAAAATTTTTTGATAATTTATAGTATTCATTATCTTAAAGGTCAGCTACTTTTTTCTTTCCTCCAATGGTCGTATCCAAAGGTAAATCTATCTCTAACTATACCAAGCAAAGCTGTACAAGTTCTCCAAATGTCACGCGCAAAAATCTGCATGAACTCGTAACCGACATAAACGATCAGGATCAGCAGCGAAAGGACTCTGGATCTCTTCCAAATGAACCATCAGCAGGTCCCGATGGTTCGCCAGCACCAACCGGTACCGATCGGCCGCCTCCAAAGCCAATCCTTACGAGCTGCGCGTCCTTCTTGCTGGTCTATATAGGCCGGCAACGGTATATACACGGCCTATACCGAGCGACGGCGCGTCACCATTTTGTTTTGCGGTCGAAACGTGCGCGGCCCCGGCGGAGCGGCTCGTTCTGCGCATCGTCTTGCGGTTGGTTTGCGGTCTGGGGACGGCTAGGCGCCGATCATTGGCCGCGGGGGTGTCGAGGGGTGGCTTTCGGGGGTGTGGTGGCACCTTGCGGTTTGCGGGCTGATCTGCCGCCCCGTTCTCTCTCGCTCTCGCTAGCTCTATACGCGGCGGTGCGCTCCGTATATATACAACAGAGAGAAGCCGAGCGAGATAGAGAGAGAGAGAGACGGAGACAGAGGCCGAGCCCTCTCGCTCTTATCGAGTATTCCATTGGCTGTCGGCGCAACTGCTGCTGCTACTGCTGCTCTGTACCTCGTCAGTTCTATGTATATGTGGTGTGTACGTATATGTGGTTAGAGGAGCCGAAAAGTCGTGGCACACGCGCGTTACTTACGCCCTCGTGGCTCCGTGCGTCTGCAGCCGGAGTCTATATTCTACGCGATGACTTTGGTAGCTCATTGACGTCTTGGTATACGCTTCCTCGTTTGCTTACGTAGAGGTGATCGGAACTAGATGGACTGTCGGAAGATGTGATCTGCCTGTTTGTTTTATCGGCGGGTGAGAGCAAAATCAAACGGGTACAGAGAATTTTTTTGAATATTTTTAATACCAGTTAGTTGAAGTCATGACAGTCGTAGGTGAAACTGTATCATCCACTCTTTACCTTTGTACATTATTTTATTAGGTTTTGAGTATATTGGGTTTTTGAATAAGCTCATTTTACGGTAGATGTAAATCACAGGGCAATCGCTAAAATGATCGGTCATAAAGTTTTTGTTGTAACAACTCTAACACGATTTAAATCCGTAAAAAAATTCTTCTATTACATTTACAACTATTCATCCACCAAAAGAAATTACTATTACGAAATATTTTCATATGTTTTATATATTTTTTGTATATGTAAGCTTTTGAGTGGAATAATTGATTTATTATTTTGAGTAATAGCTTTATTAACATAAATTTCTGATTACAGTAAAAATTTTTAAAATATTTAGTTTTCGTATTAGGTATTCATAAATATTGTGTCACTGTTACCTTTTGATTTTGATGTTCAATTAACAACCTTTATGCAGACAACATTTATACACTATAGAAGTTGCATGGAGCATATGATCAAGGTGTTTGTATCTGTCTTTTGAAGAACTAATGGTGTCGATGATAATGCTCTACAAGAAAATATTTTCCTTTTACAGCTATAAATCTTTTTATCCGATTGTCAATTTAAATGGTGGTGGTATCTGTAGCTGTTTAAATTATTATTCAAATCTAATTAAACTTTGATTATAAACAAAAATATAATCATAGAAAATGCTATTTAAGGCATAACCGTTTAATCGGATTTAGTAACTATAAATTTTAAGGACAACCGTTACGTGTACGTAGCTTTATTTATGAACCTATAAAAAATCTAGATTGCGTTAAAATTCAGATCAAGGCTTTCGTATGAAAATTCTATTATTTTTATAGAACTTGAAATAAAGACTTCCTAGCACTTTTTATTACAGTTCATACCAATAATTATTTTAAATTAATCATTCCTAAATCAACAAGTAGTCGCCACTGCACTTGGAAAAGATTATTTACCGATGTAGTAGAGATATTTGTGAGAGTAACGACACAGTTTAAAAAAAATAATTGAAAGTATAATAAAAATACATCGATTTTAATACAATATTCATTACATTATTTAGTAATTTTTCTTAAATTGTAATATTTGTTCCACAGCTACTAGTAATGTATTCATAATTTGCAAAATAACGATAACTATAATTGACTATACTCGATTGACATGAGAATTAATACTAAACCTGCGACTAATTTATTCATATATAGACATACCTTGTCTTTCATACATGAATCGCCATTAACAATATCTAAAAAGGACAACTATTTATAATATAGTAAGATCTAAGGACTCGCTAAATAATCTTTCTTTGTTCATTACTTTTCGATACTTTTTCACAAATAGTTTATATATGTCCCTCGCACTTTAAAATGTAGTTGATTATTTTTTTAAATTCATGGGATTTTAATGGGATACATTTCCTTTAGAGAGCAGATTTCCTAAATATAGAAGCCAGGATTTGCTTTGCCTGCGAAAGGTCATCAAACTTTACTTTCTCTAAATATTAAAAAAAATTCATCTGTATACTTTACTCTGTACTATACTGTGTGATTCGAATCTATAGAACCCAAACACACATTTAGGCGCAAGTGTAATATACCCAAGAGGAAAGTATAATATTACACAATAATCGTTTCAATAATTCTTGTAAAATTACCAAACATTTTTTTTCATCTTGCAGCAAGCAAGCTTACTCGCGACGAGCGTCAGACCCGCGCACGAAACTCATCGCCACTGATACATCTAAATAGATTTTAATTTGCAATTACTCCGGGAGCTGATAATATCAAGTCGCGCATGCGAGTATAGGTACATCGCAATATCTTTCTCGGTGCAGGAAGTATGTATACATATATAGTCGCGGCGCGCGGAGCGAGCAGAGAGAGAGAGAGAGAGAGAGAGAGAGAGCGCTCGAGCGCCCTCAGTAAGGGAAATTCTCCCCGGCGTTTAATTACGCGTCCCTCGGCCTCGTCTCGAGCTTCCTTTCATTAAGGCAATAATTTTAATAATTTTTATCTTTCCGTATAATCCGACTAATTAAAATTATGCTTTGATCGTGGTGCGATCCCCCCTTTAAGTAGACTCCGCCCCTATATATCCACTCTTTCTCTCTCTCTCTCTCTCTCTCTCTGCACATCTTATCCATACTGCAAAGGCACTGTCGACCGACTCTCTTCACAATAATACAATCGAGTTTCCGCAATAATTTCGAATATTGCGTGTCTCGGTATTGCCTGACGATGTGAAATAAAATTCTCGGATGGAAATGAATTTGCTCCGTGCGTTAATGGAGTCGCAAATGGAGTTTCATATGCTTGAAGGTGGAGTTAAGAATTGTTAACTCATTTTATTCCGCAATTTACATTTCTTATTAAATTATTTGTGTATTAAATATAGAAGTAGAAATTCAATACCTTTTATTGCTAAATCAAAAATCAAAATTTGATTTAGTCCCCGTACAATTACCACATCCGAAAATCAATAGGCAGAGCAAATGCAGCCTAGTATTGCCAGCTGCTTTTGACATCTGCAGTTGATTTAAACACAGTCCATTTTGCTGAATCGTAATTGCGAATGATAAAAGAAACCAATATTTCAAAAGCACGAATACAGGAAATTAATGCATCTATTTATGTTTGCATTAAATAATCGATTATAATGAAGTGTTGAGTATAGTTTAGTTTCATGTTCAACATCTATTTACCGGTGTAGGTTAATATTACTCGTGATTAAATACAATGGTATAATAATATTTGCATTGTGAATCTATCGGTGCCTTAACAGAAATATGTCTGCATAATACAAAAAAATACTCTTTTACATAGCTATCAAAAGTTTGTGAAAAATGCATCTTTAATTCAAGCACTTTGAAGCGAACCAAGATCTTCTTCATCAAACGCGTACTCTAAAGCCTTATGCATTATACATATTAGGTATAATGCAAACAAATAAAAAGAAAAAGGAAAAAGAGAAGCTGAGTCAAACTATAAAAGCCTCGGGAATCCATAGCGTCCAGTTCTTATGCGCGAGCGTCACTTTGGAAAAGTTCTTCGGTGATACACTCTGTCTCTCTTTTCTCTCTCCCTCACACTTTGCACCCCGACGTGTGCTGCTTTCTGCTTTCTCGCGCGCGGCTTTTTTCGCCGATCCCGAGAGCGAGAGAGAGAGAGAGAGAGAGAGAAAGGGAAAGAGAGAGGGAGCGATACGCAGAAAGAGTACGAGAATGGAAGTAAAAAGGGAAAATCCAAGGGGTTGGGCGCGGATGTAAAAGTAAGAGGAGTAATACGCGCGCGCGTGTGTGTGTGTGTGTATGTTCCGTCGACTGGGGAAAGGCTCGTATTCAAATGTTGATGAAATTGACCAGACGAGCTTTGATCTGACCTCTTCAAATATTCGCCAAAAGATTGAAGTGAACATCTGAGGAGCGCGAGAATTATCTTGCTTCCGCTTCGTAAAGTCAAGAGAGACGGAGCAACAGATATAAAGCGAGAGCGAGAAAAGCTTCAGATTTTAGATTCTTCAACGTTCTGCAATGTACTGTGGAAATAATAAAAAAGAATTTTTGACAATTTAATTCACTTCGATTCTAATCTTAATTGATATAGTGCACTATTATAATTGAATATCAATTTAAGAATCATTAATAAATACTATTATATTGCAGATTTGAAGCTTCTGATTAGTTTAAAGCCCCTTATTAAAGTAAATATCAAAATTTTTCAGACCATCTACGTGTAATAATAATAATATCTTAATTCACATTTTAATCTCAATAAATAAAGATTCTCAACTAAAATTAGAACTTCGGAACAAATTCGCTAAGACATTCTAGTGTTCATTGACTACGAAATCTCGCAGCTAAGTATATCACAAGGGAATGCGTCTATCTTGCACCCTACCACTTAGGCATAAATATTTAAACGCGCATCTGAAATATGTCGATTCTTAAACATAAATACGGGGGGGCTTATATTTCCCTCCCGAGTAAGATCTCGCATTTTCACCCTCTTTTATCTTGCAGGGCTCGGAATATGTAAAATGATTTATTTGACTTGTCGACTTTTCTTTCGGAACGACTTATATACACCGCTCGAAAGAAACAAACAGTCTATCGGTGTTTTGAACTTGCCAAAGTCAAATGTTTAAATACTCGTATTTTATGGAGAATCGTTTCCATTTATTTGCCTCGCCAAACATAGTACACGTGGAGCAACGTGTTGTACATAAATGTGTTAATAGTTGCTGGAATATATTCATTGTCAATAATAACAACATTACTTTATGTGGAAAAGTGTATTTTAATTTAATTTGCGAAATAATCCCAATTGTTAAAAATGGATATATATATATATATACCGTAGGGCGGAAGCACAAAAAACCGACTGATTCCATAACAAGAATAGAAAACGCGAAGACAGTCGAGAAGCACACAATAGCCGTCGCTTTAGTCGTTCCTACTTCCAGCCTAGCCGAAGTCAAAAAAGTCACAACCTAAGCCTTACTCAACTCTCTCGTGCTCTATAAATCCAAAGCTGGCGAGAAGTCCTGCAGGCTTACAAAAACATATCGTACACTCATACGTCCATACAGGCCCGTAGCCCGCCTCTTGACCTATAGCAGGGCACAACCCTCGAGCTGTGCGAACCCTTAAACGCGAATTTGATATGCGTAAATCTGTCGGCCGGTTTTCATAAATCAAAACTACCCTCGTGCGCGGCTGTTCCATCTTCGACTGCTGGGGGCGGAGGAGAGAATGGGAGGCGTGAAGGATACGACTTGCGTCTCTCCCCTTCTATAAGAATCGTGGACAAGTGGGTTTCACTCTCTCTCTCTCTCTCTTTCTCTTTCTCTTTTTTTTTAATGCGGCAATTTTTCTCACCGGATTCCGATCATTTCCGGGTCTGAGCTCGAGCCGCACGTTTGTGATTGATTATTATTTTTGAGTAACATTTTTTGCGCTTTCATTACTGTTTGCAGTGGATGCGCGTGACGTGGGTTATTGTCTACTCTCTAAATCTATAGTAGTGAAAGATCACTGAAAGTAATGGATATACACTATTTGACATAGGCATAAGTATGTCACTGACAAAAAGTCGATACACACTGTTGAAAGTATATAGTGAAAGATTCGATATTAGAAAGAGTAAAAATTCACTACATAAAGCAGTCCCATTTCAAAGTTGATAGTTGTACATGATAACTGTTCGATACATCGAATATTCACACATCCAAAATCAGTGAATATTCATAATAAACTATGCGCAATGTTTGTATGTAAAAAAAGAATCTGGAAGTAAGTAGTAAACTTTTAATCTTACGACATAATACATATCTGTTTGAATAAAATAAAATCTGCTTTGCCTATAAATAGGCGGGTTCTACAATCAAGACTACAATCTCTTATCGATAATTACGTATTCTGGCGTAATAAAAATTTAATTACATTAATTGTAAGTATATCTTATTTGATTCAAATAGATATCTATTCTAAAGATTGATTAAATATTCGAAATGAATTTCAATAATATTCTAAGTTTCAGTCAAGCGCTCGACGGTATCAGACGTATTTATACATTACGTTCGCTATCACCAAAATCTGTATACCGCGGTGTGTTTGATTATATCGTTAACTGTATATTAGCTTCGGCCTAGCACACTGCGTGTCAGCCGCATACGCGGTTAATTTTTTCTTTTTTCTAATCATAAAATGGATGAGCCCTCATTAACTGGGGGCTTGTCCCAGGAGATGACTGCAGTACTTGGGGTCTCATCTCAACAAATAGAAATTCCAACGTTTAGCTCACAAAACTTCTCCCAGTTACGCAAATGCCTCACAGAAAATGGATATTCCTACAACTGAACAGTGCCTGGTAATGATGTGTGTAGACGAGCTAGCTCTATCTGATTATATATATATATCTATAGGAAATATTGTTAAACCAGAAAATATAATAAGCTCCTCAAAAGTATCTAAAAGCCGAGTTTTTTTCTACTTAACAAGCAAAAATATAGTAAATAATATCACAGAAAAACATAAATATTTAGAAATAAAAGAAAATAAAGTGTATATTAGACCTCTAGTATCAAACTATAAAAGAATAAGTTCCAAATAATCTACTCGAGGGAATCCTCGATCAGCTTAAAATTAAAATAAACTCTAAAGTCAAAGTGTGAAAGCCAGCATGGATTCACCGGGATATAAGTACGTCACCAGACTTCGTTCAACTATAAAAAAATCGTAGCCACGCATGAGGAGGAGAAATTCTCATTATGGTGCGGAAAAATATTGCGTTTAACGAAATTCAAATTGACTCTCCTCATCCTATCATTGAATTGTGCAAAATACGTCTTACGAATATCAATCCTGCAGTTGACATTACGGTTTTTTACAGAGCCCCGGGTAATCTTTCTCAACAAGGTTATAACTCTTTACTTTCCAAAATGGACAATAACATCCCAAGCCTACTGGTAGGCGACTTTAATAACATAGACGATTTAAATTTATTTTTACATAATCCCGATTCAAATATACGTATAAATTCAACTGATTGTTCCCAATCAAATATATATTTGATTTTCTCTCCTCAAAAAATTAATACACATGTTTTGGACGAAACCCTGGGCTCTGACCATTACCTCATTCTTGGTTCTATTAAACTTGATAAAAATAGTTATAAACAAAAATCTTTTAAAATAAAAATAAAACGTACCAATTGGGCAAGTTTCACCGAAAATCTAAATTTAAATTTCGAGATATTTTTAACAGATGAATTTGTAAACTCAACAGCTGAAAAAAAAATGAAATATTCACAGAAAATGTATTTTCTTCCCCAAAACAACTCAACTCAGAAATTCACTTGATAAAATCCAATTCGCAGGTCGAAGACCCGCTATGGGATACCGAAAAACGTCCCCCACCAATATTGTTCTTGTGGCGTCTAAGCTACAGTCAGTCATAGAACGAATAAGATTTTTGTGTAAATGCTCTTTAACTAAAGTCTTATCAATTTCTAATCTATTGATATTTGATACAATACAAAAGATATATCAATCTATTAGTAAAAATCAAAACTATAAAATATTACATTTTTTAAATGAATGTATTATTGATATTTTCAAATTAGAAATTAAAACGCACAAAAACTTCAATATCTATTGTCATGATTATAAAACTATTGTCACAAGCATCAGTATTAATACTGAACTCGGCTTCGAAATGAAAAGAAGTAAAGAACCAAATAAGCTCTTGAAGAAAATTCTTAAATGAATCAAATTCTCACGCCTTGTATACAGATGGCAGCAAAAACTTGGATGAATCTGTAGGATTTGCAGTTATATACCCCAAAAAATATAAAATTTTCAATATTCACAGTCAAATAAATGGCTATTTATAAGGAGTTACGAGTAATCAATCATAGTAACTATTTAAAATTCACAATCGTCTCTGATTCGTTAAGTGCACTCCAAAGCTTAAACTCGGTCAATTTGAAAAATCCTTCAAAATCAATCAGGTTTTTATGGTCCCCTGCACATATTGAAATAATAGGTAACGAAGCAGCCGATTCCCTTGCTAAATCATATACCAGTAAAAATTCATAAAATTCAGCTATTATCCCTTTTACAGATTAAATACAAACAAACTCTGTGTTTATTCTATTATTGTGTTGTTCGTTTTATAAATAAAAATTAACAACACAGATTAAAAAGAAAAGAAAACGAAAGGTAATTACATAAGATTTTAGACTTGCTTTGGACCTACACGAAAAAAGTATTATTCATACTAAAGACATTATTGTTTCCGACAGACGTGTACCAAATAGATAAAACTAAAGGTAATTCTCTTTTTTAACATGTATTAGTAGTAAGAGACTAAATTGTATACTGCCATATGTAATATTAGTTATAATAAACCTCTAGTGCTTGAAAAGGGGAAAACTCGTCACCAAAACATCGCACAAACAAAATATTGACTCCTAAAAATCGATTTTTTTCTACCTTAATTAAATATATATATATATATAATATGGTTAAATAAATACCATATATCGTCGCCACAATTCAGGAACGTCCTATCTCGGAATCTCTAAATTGGAAAATCGTAAATCGGAAAAATGAAGTTAGTAGTTCTGAACAAAATCTGTAGCACTACAATTTAAAAAGATCGTATAAATGATTCGTGATTGAATAAAAAATCTATTCTTATATATATTATAATTATTTGAATTATATTTTATTTTAATAACGGAATATAAAAAGAATGACTTGGAAGTTATGATGTATCATATATATTAGAGATATATTTTTTTATGCGTTGTAGCTATGATTTAATGCTGTTACGTCCGATGCTTAGCCTGGATAGCCATTACCTCTTTAGCATACCTTTTATAATTATAGTTATATTCAATTTTGTCGTCAGTACTAAATTTGATTTTTGTAATTTGTGAAATTTTAATCTTCTTCTAAAAATTTTTTTGAGAGGATTCTGCAAAATCAAAAATGTCTTTTTGCTCCACTTGGTGCACGGCATATTTTGTAAGTTCGACTGTGGCAGTCACAATAATTCCGATCCACTGATCTTCAGTGATGTACCGTTCCAATTGTGTATGTCCTTTTAATAAGTATCTATACAAATATGTATGAAAGAACTAAATTCTTGTAAATATTTAATAATCATAAAAAGTGGACTGCAATAAAGTATAAAGAAATATATAAATACTTGGAAATCATTTTATTCAGAAATTAGATTTTTGGAGAGCTCGACATTTTTCGCTATGACGACAATATAAGGCATTACCCTGTAGCGGTGTATAGTGTGTGTATAATACGATACTACTGTTACGATATTGAATATATTCATACCACCTGAAACGAATATATTTATAAGCGTGTGTAACGTTAAAAACTGCCTCTGTATTGAACGATGTTACTGCAGCATAATCGTGCTGAATGTTCATGTCATATTTGCAATTAATGACTTCCTATAATTTATAAAACGAAATTAATTATTTGCATCGTTGTATCGCATTATGACTTTATTTATAATTTCTCTCAGAACTCACAAAACCAAATTCAATTTTTATCCAAAAATCACTCCTTCTTTTGGAAAACAAAATTGCAATTTAAACGCATATAACGCCAGATTACATACTTCCTGGATCAGCAATGAGCTGTTCGCTATATGAACAAGTAACAATATTCATCATAACGCTTGAGTAGTCGAAAAGCATCGAACACCATATGATAACTCGAAGGAAAAAGCAGTAAAAAGAGAGGAGGACAGCAGTAGCAGTAGCAGGAGCATAGCGTCAGAGCAAGAAGGTGAACGAGACGGTGGTGGAGCGAGTATAGCTGGCGAAAGAACGCGAGAGAGAACGGGCGTCGGTGGCGGGAGCGATGCCGGGAATTCTTGGCGGGAGTCATGGTGGCCTTAATTAAAAATCCAACAAACCCCCCGGTGCCGTCGGTGTCCCCACCCGCCCGCCTCTAACGGCCGAGGCTCGCCCGAAAAACGAGCCAGCCAACGCGACGACTGTGTGTGCACGCTGCGGAGGTTTAAGGGGGCATAACCGGAGAGCCATTCTCTCTCTCTTTCTCTCTCACCCATACGTCGACGCTCTCTCTCTCTCTCTCTCTATCCCTCTCTCTTGCGCACAGACCGCATTCTTTCGTTTAATTCCCGCGAATTTATAGGGGCTGCGCGAGTACTAGCTGCTGCTGCTGCTGTTTTGTCCCGTCGTATTCGCCGAGCAGTCGTTGGGTGTAGAGAGACACGCATAGCCGAGGTATTGCAGAGAGAGAGAGAGAGAGAGACTTGGGTGCTATACAAGGCTGGTAATTGGATTCGACGTATATAACAGCGAGAGACGGAGTGCCAAGTACCATGGCCGTACAGCTTTGTCTTCTTCTACTTGCTGCGGGACCAAGAGAGCGAGGATACGTGCATGGCGAGCGCGAGGACTGTGCCACGAGCTCGGCACGCGAGTACGCTCGGTTGGAGTCTAACGAGTTTCGGCGAGCTTCGTTCTCTCTCTCTCTCCTTGGACTGTTCGTGGACTTTATTCCCTCGCTCGCTCGCTCGCTCGCTGAATCACTCCGGATTTGCATAGTGCAGGAGCGAATTTCGACTCTTCTTTTGTGTGTTTCATTATGGGGGATGGGGCAGTGGGCTACGGTTTCCGAGAATCGGAGAACGGACTTTTTAAGGACTGCGATTGTTTCTGCGCTGGTGCGGTGTAAGAATTGTGATACAGACGGTGCAATCGCAGTTGACCTACCTTGTTTATAGCTACATTCTTTTTCCTCTGTAGCTTTATATTACTTGGCAATTCGTCCACTTATAAAAAGATTATAAATTTTTTGATTACCTGAACAACAACAAGGTTCATCAAGATCTGATCAGTGCAGATTGATTAGAGTGTCCCAGATGATTTTTGCCGAGCAATTGTACAAAACTATAAACATTCAATAGATCAACTCTGCTTATCGAAAGTAGTCAACAAAGTGCTTTTCACAAAAACTAAAGAACAAAGGCTGCACTGCACCCCTTCCTTCAACTGCGCACAAACTAATCAGCGAATCCGCACCTAAGGAAATCTTAAAGAGCGCAATTCTCGCTTCCCACTTAGCCCTTGGAAGTGTTCACGGCCTCAGCGATCAGCGCCTTGGACGCTAAATTGTCATGGTGAATTTCTTCGAGACTGGGGTGCGCCGCGCTACGGTAACCCACACCCCCGACGAAGAAAAGAGCGGAAGAACCAACGAACCCCCTTGCGCTACACCCACACCCACACATTGCACACACAGAGACTTTCATCCTCCGGAATAATTAAAGCAGCCCAAGTTTTTACGACAAGGTGTTCATTACCGCGGGTAATTAAGACGCCCCTTAACTAGACCTCCGCTATCCAGCCGCCGAAGCGTCGAGGCAGCCGCGGAGGAGGCGGTAAACCAACTTCTCTGGCCGACGGTCTGGGGGTATAAGATGGTGGGGTGAGGCCAACTCGGTACGATGAGAAGTCGAAACTTTTTATAAGCGTCGAGCGCGGGAACTCGAAGAAGGGGTGAAGGGAAGAGAGAAGCTGTTATCGCCGATTATTAGATGATGTGCACCCCCTCGCGCGAGCTCTACACCCAACTGCGCTCAGCTCGATTGTTATGTATATGCGCTCGTTTGTCGAGTACGCTGTATCGACGGCAATTTTAATTGTGAAAATGTCAAGCTCATTTTTTAACTTTTAACTTTATCGTTCTCTTTGATATCTGTTTAATATTAATTATCATTTGTGGATTATAAATACTGATCTGTCTTGAATCATAATTCGTATCATTTGCAAATAATAACGAATTAAAATATTATGCTTTGTTAGTTTCAAATAATGCCAGATGGTATAAATACTTTTAATCGCACCAATCGAGCAGTTATATACTCGCTGGACTAGCTCTTAATTGAAATTAATTTTGGACGAGGCAAATACTTAAGGGATATATATTCTGGACAGCGGGACTTTGTAACTGAACGTAATAGAATATGTACGTACGTACCTCGAAAAGGTCGGCCATCCCTAACGTCAACAAGATCCGAAAGTAATGCTACTGTAGGAGAGACTCAAATAATGGTTAAGCCTCGCATAAGCCAGGATCTTCGAAAGGAAGCATCTTGGGCCCTGTCCATGCATTAATATAGGTGACCCTTTTGGCCGTACGAGTGCAAGTGTTGCCTGTCAGTTCTCTCTCGACTCACCAAATCCCCATGTTGAACGCTATCACTTTACCGAGACTTTGAGATAATCGTTCTATAGCAAACAAAACAACCGGTGCTTTTGATGGATTAGGTCCACTAATTGATTATTCAGAGATATTTCCTGCTGCTGCATGGGACACAGGAGCAAGGGACTACAATTTTCATATTAATTGATTAATAATAATCTAATGGAAATTTTGTTGGGACAAAAAAGATTCTATTTCGACTGCACACTAAGAAAGGTATTATTTCGGCTCCGCGTCAAGAAAGCTTCCATTCGTTTGTCCGCAGACAAGGGAGTCCACTTCGCTTGCGTGCGCAAAAGTTTCTATTGTTATACCACCACATTCTTTTAGCAGCGTTATTACCAATCGCTGTAAAATCTTTTTAAGATATAGAACCTTCGCGATCAGACGAAATAAAACCTTTCTTTACGTGTAGACGAAATAGAGCATTTTCTATTAGGCAAACGAAATATAAAATCTTAAATTGAATTATTGCAATTACTAGTATTCAAAAACAAGCATTGTACAGGTTCATGAATGGAATAAGTTTATTACAGTTGTAAGTTAGACCCTACCACTGTTTCAACTTTACAAAATGTTCAAAAAAAAATCAGAAGAATAAATGCTACTGTGAAGAAAAAAAAATGTATTTTCGACGCCATTGTTTGGAAGAAGAGGGAGCAAAAAATTCAACTCTGAGAGACAGAGGCTCGCCGCTAGGAAAGAGAAATTCGAGGAAAAAAAGAGCAGGAATTTCGCAGCCATGAAGAATGGCGACACTCAATCACGCCAAGACAACCGCCTGGGAGTCGGCGTCCGAAACAATACGAAACAAACGGCCTCCGGGGGGCGGATATTAGTTTTTCGATTTCTCGAGTCTCGGCCTTCTCATTTCTCTCTCTCTCTCTCTCTCGCTCCTCCCCTCCACCTTTCCTCACTTCTCGTCCTCTCACATTTTTCTCAGTCATATTTTCAGTCTGCGCATTTATCACTTTTAAACGGCTCGGAGGAATCGAAGCTCTTTGATTCACGGGCTTCCCCGGATGCAAAAAGCCTTGGACTTCCTCTCGTTCTTTCGCGCTATATCTGTCCTTTCACGTTCCCTTGGTCGCTTTGTCTTCCTGAGGTGTAAAAAGAAAGATTGCTCGAGAAAAGGTCTCAACTCGGGCTTGAAAATTTTCATTAAAAATAATGAAGAATTGAACTATTTGTTCAATTTGCACGTAGAAGAAAATCTTTGCAGAAAAATCGACCCAATTTCTTTTGTCCAATTGCTTTCCGACGTTTTATAAAAATTTAAAAATCATTTTTTTCTTACTTTATATTTTACACAGTTTGCATATTGTCGAGAGAAAAATTCACCTAATTAATAAGTAAAATAGTTGAAGAAAGTTATATTGCAGATTAAAATGGCTGTTATGTACAACAATATAATGTGCTTTCTTACATTTCTTAAAACGTCAGTAAAACTAAAAACCGTTGAATGAAGATTACTATAACAGTACGAGCTAATAGCAAATTTTTATTTAATATACTTAACGATTGCGATGTTAAAAAATCGATTTATCGCTCCTAATGACCAATCACACTGTGCTTTTTCACCGAAATCTAATACAAATTCTTTGAAAGAGAAACACAAGCCATAACTCAGTTTTAAATCATTCCCATGAAAGTGGTGCGATTAAATCCACCGATGAAATGTGCACAGGTATAGTCCATGGGCAAAGCGGTAAATCGACTCTTCCTTCGTCGACACTGCATCAGCCAATATATAGACTGCAGTGCTGCGAAATTTCGAATCCAATGCGTCACATATGGTAACGCGGCAGACGTGCTATAACGTCTTGTCGACACACGGGGTAAACCTCGCCAGCTCTTGCCCCCTACCCATGTGTATATACATATATACACGTTTCTACGGGGGAACACATAACTCATTCCCCGGATGATGTACGACGCTTGCAGACTATTCTCTCTCACTCTCTCTCTCTCTCTCTCTCTCTCTGTCTTTCTCCATCTCCCTTTCTCTCTTTCTCCACATTCGTGGCCCCTTGGGTAAAGAAGAGAGAGAGAGAGAGAGAGAGAAATGGAAAACGAGAAAGGGAGAGAGCTAAAGAGGAAACCTCTCGTCGGTGTATATATATATACTAACGAAGACCAGAGTCTCGGGTAAAGCCATGGGCTCCGCACGGGCCAAAGGGAAGATCGGCTATCCTTAATAAGCCAAAGTGCACGCGAGTCGAGTGCAAAGAGTTCTCGCGCGGTGGTGCACGTATATATGTGTGTGTGTGTGTGTGTGTGTCTGTGTGTGTATGAGGGTGGGCGGACTCGGCGCGCGAGTCATCGCCGCAAAAGGAACGAGGAGACCTGGGAAATTAGCGAAATTAAGGAAAAAAGAACGAGAGAGGGAGAGAGAGAGAGAGGTAGGGGGAGAGAGAGATATATATAATGGACTAGAG
Source organism: Megastigmus dorsalis (assembly GCA_900490025.1). Classification (NCBI taxonomy): domain Eukaryota; kingdom Metazoa; phylum Arthropoda; class Insecta; order Hymenoptera; family Megastigmidae; genus Megastigmus; species Megastigmus dorsalis. The sequence goes on along the minus strand of UELU01138489.1, from coordinate 11,747 downwards.
GGTCAGAACGAAGATTAAGAGCCACTAAAAGAATCAGCGCGGAATAGAGTTTGGTGTGGAAAGAAATTGGAGAGACGCGAGCGCTCGGTGCCTCGGGAAATTTCCCGAGTTATGCCAAAATTACGACCCATTCCGCATGCAGCTGAGGTTATATGGATTTCAGTTGGAAGGCGCGCGCGCGCGCGGTGCACAGTGTGCTGCATACATGAGTGAAATTTGTGCTTAAAAGCACGTGTATTATTAGTATATTTCGTGTGGTATATTGCGTGTGTGTGTGTGTGTGTATGTGTAACAGTTGATAAAAATTATTGGTAATTTATTGAATGCCGAATAATTAATTCTAACCAATATACCCCTTTTTATTGTTGTAATTTATATATGTTATAATTGAGGCCGAAGATTTACACGCTTACGACATAAGCAATCCTTGAGAACAGGAGGTTAATAAATATCTATTCTAATATACATTACGTATTACTTTTTAATGCAAACTATTATCAATAAGTAGCTGCACGTTTTCTATTTCTATAGTAACTGCATACTGAAATGATCTAACTGGTCCCAGTTTTTTTGTTATATAATTTCTTCGAAATCACAGAAGATATCCCGAGAATTATCGAACTCAAATACGACTATAGGCACCATATTACTTAATCGTAATGCAGATGCACGATAAACTCGAGGCCATATACTTGCAGGGATACTTGGCCATGCACGGCAGTGTACAAGTCTTTTTCACCCGGAAAGTAATAATTCGTAAATGTGTGCACGATGATTTATGCTTGGCGTAAAAACAAGGCTCGGACGTAAACCAACATTGCCGGTAGTAAAATCCACGCTGCAGCCGGCACACAAAACTACATCAGGAGTAAACAAGGCCGCTCGAACGTACACTTTTAATGATTAACCGCTCGCTCAAGCTCGTTCAAAGAGCAGGCTCTCATCTCCTCTCTCATCTCGCTCTATACCCTCTCTAATTTCCTATATCGCACTTTTGCGTCTCGAGTATATGGCAGCAGCTCGGCTCTCTCTCTCTCTCTCTCTCTCTCTCTCTCTCTCTTTCTCTCGAGTGCATGCATAACACGAGCACCGAGTGTTAATATGAATACGGAAGGGTCGTGGAGAGGAGAGGAGGAGGAGGACGCCGGTGCAGAGATTAGCGGGGGGTCGAGCCGCTGGTGCCGCGCGCGCGCGCGAAACCCCGAAACCCGAAGATCCCGCCAAGTGCCCTTAATAATTGCAAACAGCCCCGAGATCCGGGCGCGGCCGCTGCGGGATTAGCGGCGGCGCCACCTATCTGTGTGTGTGTGTGTGTGTGTCGGTGTGTTTGTGCGCGTCGTCGCCGTCGTAGACGGGAGGCCGCGAATAGCGAGGTGATAATTCCTTGGTTGAGTGCTGTTGGTCTGGGTGCGCGTGTGTCGCGATGTCGAGAGCGTGTATATGTATATATCCCGCGACCGAGCCTCAATTGACTGTTCGCCCCTCCCGATCCTCTAGACACGGCTACTCTCTTGATTATGTCTCGCGCGCATCTTTCGATCCTCGTGAATAGAGTTGACACCGACATGATAGTAACATAGGGATGTCGTGTCGAAAGGGACTGAGCACTTCGCGATTGAGTTAGATTTACCGATGTAACTTACTGAGAACATTATATTTATTTACTGCCTAAAGCTACATGAGTTACATCCATTCTTATCAAGCAATTGATTACAGATAACGTTATCTTATGGCTGTATACCGATTAACTCCTTCAAAAAGAGTGATGTTATATTACGAAGGTGTAAGGTATTGAGACTTATTGATATTTCAATAAGTAGGATAATAGTGATCCGCAAATTCTGTAATCCGTGTGCAGCTTCCTGTATCCGTATTTTAAACATCGAAACTGGTGGAGCCGATTGACCGAGTGAGAGGGAGCAGTAGGCATGATCGCGAGGGGAAAGGCGCACAGCGCGACAAATGAAACAAGCTGTACGCGCTACGTGTCTGTAACGAAATTTAGCGATTTTTAATTCCCGAGCCTCTCGTGAAATCCCCGCGAAAGCCAATACAACGTGGCCGAAGGGAGAATTTGAATAGGTTTGCGAATGCCAACCGCCTCCTCCCATTCCCCCTTTCCCCATCGCAAATCGCTAATAAGACTTCGGAAAGCAGGCGTACATCCCGACAACGGGAATTCTTGTGTTCGGTTCTTCATTCTAATCGCTTTTCTGTGCTACTCAGCCCGCAACTTTGGTGCTGTCTCGAACTTGTTGGATTGTCCGATGGGTAGAAGAAAAAGTTTCCCGGGACCCTTTCTTTTTCGAGACTTCGTCGGTGTCGCTACTCTGGCAATATTGATTATCGAAATATCTACGAAAAATAAAAGGTTAAGTACTTACTGTTTGAATTTCTACCAAGATCAGAGATGTATGGAGTTTAGAAATCAGGGAACATCTAAGTATTAACGTTTCTTGTTATGTATTAATTATTTTCTCATTGACTTTTTACCTCGGGGACTCTTAAAACTAAAACACAAAGAAAGACCAATACGTTGCCACTTAGCTTCCTCAAACATAATTATTTGTTCCAATATAAGAAGAAAAAAAAAATAAAAAGCTGAACATAAAAAAGTCATTTTCGACCATTAAATAATAGATTCAGCTCCCATTCCTCAAAAAAGCGCATACAATGAATTTTGCAATATTATAATCGGTTCATCCGTTCATGATATACAAAAGGTTACGTATTCACACGCATAAACAAAAAAAAAGTTATTCTTTTTTCTGTAACAGAGCAGTAGGTATTTAAAATCAATCAAAATAAAGTTTTTGAGTTTAATATAAGCTCTTTATAAAACTAAAATTGCAATAATAAGTTTAATCTGTTGAAAATGTGATTAAAAGAGTAACCTGTATAATTACGAGGTTGGGGTAATTTTCATTTATAATTAATATCGATCCTGCCAAAAGTTATGAAAGAATCCACACCAAAAAAAAGGCGAAAACGCTGAAAAACTCTTATCCGCGAAATCCACGTCGAGATTTTTGTGCGTAATAGGTAGCTGGTTTAATAATGAAGGCAGCAAGGAAAACACGATGCTATACACTAGAACTGGGTAGGGAGGCGCAGAGGAGGAGGAGGAAAAAAAGCCAGAGAGAGAGAGAGAGAGAGAGAGAGAAGAAACAACCAACAAGTAGACAGGAAGCCGAGTTGAGAACCAGGGCATATTGATGCTCGATTAAGCAGACCCCCGAGGGCTTTAATTAAATACAGACTCGCTCGCTCCTCGTCGTCGTCGGCGCGGCGGCATGGCGGTACTGCGATCCTGTCGCTCTCTCTCTCTCCTATTGCTTTTTGCCCCTCTTCTCTCTCTCTCTCTCTCTCTCTCTCTCTTCGGTAAGTCTGGGCAATATTTTCCCGTGAAACCATCCTTCGACAGGTGCAAGCGCGATTTTTAGGCTGTATATAGATTCGAGCTTGACTCGATACCGCCTGATGGGTTTTGCACTTCATTCGACTACTGTGTATATTTCGTGTGATTAAAGGTCTGCCTCATCCTCGTTTCGGCGAATTTATAAGCTAGAGTATAAGCGGGAGGTTTATTTTGCTCGGTTTTGCACGTGATGCTTTATTCGACGAGATTGAACGTAAATCAACGGGTTTTGGTGAGCAGCGGACGAGGACGCGGTACGAGGAAGTGGCAATGGGAGAATCTGCGGATTATGAAGCTGTTTACACGTGCATTGGAATTATTCTTCAATATTTATTTATTTCGCATAGTATTTCGCAAATTTAAGAGATCTAGTTAGTCTACAAATTGTAGTCCGAGTACCGAAAACATGAAAGCTGGACTTACCATATCAGACTCGTTTCATTTTTCTTTGCTTTGTATGTAAAGAAAAATAGAACGAGAGATAGAAGTCTACTAATGAAAGCACGATGCCTATATTTATATCTATACCCATTATATTTTATGATTTAGCTGTAAACAGAAAACTGAATTCAATGGAAAATACTTTATTCTCTATGGCATGGATGACAATTATTAATACTAATTCTTTTGAATGACACAAAAGTACCGATAAGCAAGGTTTGTGAAATTTTTGTACATCATCGATGTATAAATAAAAATATCTTTTTATATCCCTTTAAAAAGATTCCTTCGACCCCAGCCAATCCGCACCACATAAGTTTCGCTCAACGAATTCTCAAATGCTCTCTCCCTTAAAAATGAGCAACAGATCAGCAACAACGAC
>UELU01138488.1:0-16997 GCA_900490025.1 Megastigmus dorsalis | reverse complement strand
CCCCTCACCCCGCCCCCCGAAATGAATCGGGATTTGAGTCTTTCTCCCCTCCCCAACCCTGTCTCTCCCTTCTTTGGCCCTCCTTCGCGTTATTTTCACAACGGCGGTCTCCCCTTTCTTTTATTTTCGATGCTCCTCGCCCCCTCTCCCTCCCTCCCTCCCATCGCGACAAACGAAACTGGGTTCGCCGTTTTAAATTTCCATCCTGGCATTCGGAAGTCAAAATGTGAGGAATTTGAAAACTTCGTCGTCGACGTCGTCGTCGTCGTCGTCGTCGTATAACTGGTGAGGGAAATTTTGCGTGAAGGCGAGACACTCGATTGCGTTGTCCCAATTATCGAAATCGTTGGTCAGCTCCAACGATATTTAGCGTGCTCCAAGACAGATTCTTTGGATAAGGATTTTTATGAAGATGCTGGATGATCTTTCAGGTGTTTTCGGAGAAATTTTATGGGAAATATATAATAAATTATTAGTATAGATATATGTATATAGTAAATGCACTACTATGTGGATGTAATAGGAAATTTTGTCGAGTATTTAGTATTTCTTAGTACACAACATTCGTATTTGATATATATCAAAGACTTAAAGATTAGTTAGCGAATATTCTGTACATGGCTACTCTCAAAATCACTACATCGTTTAATAAATTTATTAAGTTCATTGATAACTATGTCAACTATACAGAAATAAAGACATATAATTTTAATTATAATAATAGAAAAATATACTTGAAATTCCTGTCTACTGGTCATTGAATTGTAATAGTTATAAGTAAAATTTAGAAAGCTATGCCATGATAATATTTTAATTTTCTTAAGATAAAACAATATGAAATAATAATTAAAGATGTAAAATACAAAAATATATGCTACTATACTGCTCTTATTAAGGAATAATTAAAATTCATAATTCTGAAATTCTATCTTTGTCAACGTGAAAATCGTTTATTTTTAAATATAATCTAAATTTAAATCTCAGCCATTTAAGTCTTAAAATAGCATGGAAGCAAGGAAAACAGGAAGCACGTTATATTTACAATATTTTTAAGCTAAACCATTCGATAATAGATAATAATTTAGTGACTTATGCTTATTTAACTTATAAACATTTATTATCAATAGTTATCATTATCAATGAGATTAATAATTATTGAAAAATATTAAATTATATTTTAATCGAGTAAGTAATCTCTTTAGAAAATAATACCAGTAAATTACTTTTTCAGAAATTAAGCAAAAAGGAAAAAGAAGAATTGAACCAGTATAAAAATATCACTCGATCAAATCACGCATGGGTCGAGGATAAAGGAGGTTCAAGAGTTCACCAAAGTTGCCTGAATTCCAGTGCTGTTATTCCAATTCACTAGTCCACGTAATAATCGCAAGCGTCCTTCGATAAGTGTCACAAAACTTCGAAGCGAAGCAAAGCAAGCGCAGCTCGTACAACAATCCGTTATAACGGATAAACAGTCCTTTTTTTATCTCCTTTTTGTTTCTCTTATATCACCAGAGAAAATCGGAAGCACACACAATAGCTGTCCTCTTGTCTTGTTCTTGTCTTCTCTGCTTTTTTGCACACACTTCTTTCTTCTCCTTCTTTCACTTCCGTCAATAATCAACTTCCGGTAACAATAGTATATCACTTGTAGCTCGCCAGATTACTTCCAAATAAGGTTAGCAACAAAAAAAAGAACCAATCCCTGATTTTCCTCGCTCCCTTCCTCTCCCACCCCCATTCATGAGCTCGAATTTCGCGTAATATCTCGTCGATCCGCGCGCCAAGTCCGCCTACGAGGTACTTATGTGCGGATAACACGGAAGAGGGCCAACAAACAAGAGGAATAAAAAAAAATGAGCAAAAAAAAGTGAGTTGACGAGAGAGACCAAAAGAAAGAAAAAATGAATTTGAGTTTATAACCCAAAAACCAGTGGTAACCGCGAGGTTAAAAGTCGCGCGCGCGCTCGAGCTTAATTATACATACACATATATATATATATATATATATAGATACGTACAGCTATACGATTGTCGGCTTTGTATTCGCTGCACAATGTGTATACATGTATGTATTTATATATGTATACGTATATATGTATATATAGAAAGAAGAGCCTGTCGCGCGCGCACGCGCCTGTTGAAGCAGCAGAAAAACCCAGTAGTACAAGTTGCAAGCTTTGAGAGTATGAACCGACGTGGTGCGCACTTACGTTAGAGAGCCGTTCTGTCGGCCGAGCGAGCCGGGCCTCCCAATATAAGCGCGTGCAACGTGATCCTAGGCTGTAACGCGAGACCCCATTGGCCCGGCGTCTCGGCCAATCCGCGACCTCGTTACTTGCCGGGCCGATCTACCTTTTTAGGCGGAGACGACACGGGGCACCGAAACTGTGACACGCCGCTCGCTCGCGCGCGCACGGGGGGTGTGCTGCGCCGGCGGGCGGACGACAACCAGAGAGAGACAGAGAGAGAGAGAGAGACAGAGAGAGAGAGAGAGAGACGGCGGCGGCGGCGACTGGCTATTAGCTTCCGTACCTTCGGGAGCGCAGTCGCGCCGCGGCCGCGGACCCGGCCGACTTGACTCGCAACCGAGATGCGAGAGATGAAAATAGAGCATCGGAGGGGGAGCCCCGAGGGGATAGAGCCAGGGAGGAGGAGGAGGCCCGATGTACCGCGGCCAGCCGGAGCGCAGTTGCCGCGCGGACGCGAGCCGGCGACTTTCGAGCCGATAGATAAGCCGAGCTGAAAGATAAAGATTGGCCGAGATATCGCCGACAAAGGTCGCGCTTTCCTTGGGAAACGGGGTAGAGAGAAGGTGCGCTCTCTCTCTCTCTCTCTCTCTATCTCTCGTAAGGGTGGCTCGGGCTAAACATGCTCCGCCAAGTGGGATGTGTGCTCTTGATTCCTACATAGTCGCTCCTTAATTTCCTTTTTCGATATTTTCTGATGCGCATTACATATAAATCCAAACTTCCGGCTACTCTTCCTATCTATCACTGCAAAAAATGTAATAGATATAATCCCTACTAATAATTAAACGTAACAATCGATATTATACCGTATTTATAACCTCGAAAAAAGGTAGGGACCCATTGCTGATGTTTTCTTTAAACTTAAAAAGTTTAATAGAAAAAGTTGTTAAGGTCTACTCAAAAATATATGTTGTTTATAAAATAATAGTTTAATTATTAACCATCTCATAATACGTACATATATTTGATTTTCATCAAGTGAATGCTGGCGTACTAAATCCAGTCTGTTACTACTTAACGTTATACTCATCATTTATCTTCATATCTTTTTGTCGAATTCTCAGAAATTATATACCTACTTATAATAAATAAAATTATTTGATGATGTAAGAAATACTTAAGAATATTGTGTTTCTTAAAACTATAATCAAAAACTCGTAGCAACAATTTCAGTTGGTAGTAACCGTATTCAGCATAATATAATATTTTTTCAAAAATTGGAAAATATTTTTCGGCGATGCCCGTTATTAAAAATAATCATTAGTTAAAACAATAATATTTTTTAAATCCAATAAATCTATGTTATATATACTTGTTTTTTTAACAGCAATTACTTTTGGTTACATTATCATATTACATTATATTTATAATAAATCGATTTCTGCACAGCAAACTCATAGGTAATAAAAACAGTTTTAGGTCACTCGTTAGACACTGTCAGTCGTGTCACTCGAAATAAAGGTCCTCTGACATAAGTAGAAACACCAAAAATATAACAATAGCTAAAAGAAAATGTAAATTTCGGCAAGTTGGAGCTGCATTTCCTGGCCGCGCACTCGCACAAGTTCATGAATGACAACGTTCACGTGGTTTCTCGACTAACCACGTGGCGTAATCGCCTCGAAGCCGAGCACTAGGTAAAGGTTACACGTTCGAGGAAGAGAGAAAGGAGAGGCTGCAAGAGAATGAGAGAGAGAGAGAGAGAGAGAGAGAGAAGGGGCGCGAGTGTGCAAGCGCAACGTGCAAACTTCGATTGGAAAATTATGCACTGGTTCGATTTGCCAGAAGCTCGAATGCCCAACTGCGCGCAATCTGGAAATATCCGTGCGGCCTTGAAATCGCCCACGAAACTTGCGAATCGAGAGAGAGAGACAGACAGACAGAGAGGGAACTGTCTTAATCCTTAATCCCATGGAGGAGGGCGCACAGAGATCGCACGGATGCTCGATACGCTCTCGAAAGCGGCTGAGCAAATATACGTTCTCATCACTGTGTATGTGTATCTTACTCACGCGGCCGTTTGTCTTGGGAACGCCAATGCGACGTTACAGTCCAGTTAGTTCAGCGCAAACTAGATCACTAGATTAAAGGCGATATTTTTTTCTTCGGTGCTCGTCTTTTCTAGGTGAAACGCAGAGTCCGAATTAGGTGCATTGCACAGACCGAAATGGGTGTTGGGAATAAGTGGTGCTTAAGAATTTGTTTTGATATTGCGCTTCTAAAGCGATGACTTTCAACCAATAGTTTTTCAGTTAAGCAAACCTGTACATATGCTTATTAAGCTATATTATGCCCATGTTCATTGCTTGTAGATAAATCGCTGCTTAATTCGAAAGGTTTAATAGAAGCCCTGCGGTGGCGAGACTAATATTTGGTTTGAGCAATGACAATTATTTATTAAAGATGCAGACAAATAGAATGGAAATTCCTAAAAATGCTAATCTTACTTTTTGTCTGATAATAGTAATGAACTACTTATACTTGAATAACTGCTTGTCTTCGATTATTGCCTTTGAACGTGAGCTGCTTATTTTACTTACATTTAGAAAAGAGCAAGGTTAACTTGTGCACAAAACTACCTTGTAAACGTGAGTATTTTGAGTTAAAAGATTTTTCAGCGTTGGCGATCAAACGTGTTTAAAAGCTGATACAGTGTCAAACATTTGACAAGCTTTTCGTTGAAAAGCTTATTATTCTGTTAATACGAGTAATTTTTCGAATTACCATGATATTACAGGACTTTAGAAACTTTAGCATTCGGTAAAAATATCATTGTAAATAGTGTAGCTAGCAACCTTTAGAGAACCAGTTAAAAAATGTAACATAGAGCGCAGATATTCATTTATATTCAGATTATCTATTCTATTTAACCTAATTTTCTCTTGTTCTCCCCTGTGTGAGCAGGCGAAACATTTTCTTCTTTTCAATTTAGTCAACTCCATGTAATGATTACTTAGATACCTTATACAAATCGACTGTAAAAAAGTGGTTACTTATAAAATTTGGTGTAATTAAACTGCTTTCATAGCCACTTGCAGAATGCAATGGTGTAACTCGGCAACAATGCAAAGTAGAAATTATCCAATTGTATTTTTTTCTACGATTCACATAAAACAGCATACGATCGCCTCTATAAACTCAGCGCTAACGTTCCGACGGCTTTCGTGAAATAATATTTACATCGCAGGCGCAAGTAGACGGCGAATCTCGCTATACTACCTCGATTCTCGTAGCTGGAGCGCATGTGCCGCTTTTGATCAGATCTCCCTGAGGAGTGAATGAAAACGGAATTTCTCGAGACTTTGCGTCAGCTTTACCCTGAAATTACGCAGTTGAATTCCGATCGTCTAACGGGTAATCATGCACAAACGCCACTATATGCGGGTCCCGAAGTTCCTTGCAACTTTCAAGAATTACATATTACCCTATAGACCATGGAAATCAAGATATTCACCAATTCATATATATATGTACAATGGCGAATATCTTCATTTCAAGGGCCTATGCAATAAGATCCCGATACGCGGATCACATTATTTGAAATAAATTGTAATTCCTAAAAGTTTCGAGAAAATCTAGGATCCGCATCTCTGGTCATCTGCTCGTTAATCTATTGATGGTCTGCCATTCAGTTATTTCTGACGCCACCTATTAGTTTAAATCAACAGATATTTAAGGAGGTTCTATCGGTACATAGTAAGTCAAGTAAAAGGCGAGCGACGCTCTGATTACACTCACTCATCCTACCACTGCAATATTGGCTAATGCTGCATTATTATATTATTATATGTTTGAATAAGTGCCTGTCAAATCATGGTTGTCATGGTAAAGGCACTTTTTTCATTTATTATTTGTTCTTATTCACATTTGATTTGAATTTGCTTCCAAATATTATATCAAACATTTATTAATGTAGAAGAATTATTTCTGCATTTATTATCACAAACTGTCTTTTATTAATATGAGATTTTCTAAATTAAGAGTGTCAAAATTGTTGTTTCCCTTAAGGCCCTACGTTAAGGGAGTTCTGTGAAAAAAAGTTCATGTTAAAATTTCATGAGAAATTTAACACGGCGTCTATGGGTCTTTCCACATTTTAGGTCTTTGCTAGTATCATACACAGTAACAGTTGATCAGATAATTATGAGATTTCTTGAAAATTTCTTGACATTTTTGAAAACTCCGATTTGACGGACAGTCCATAAAATAAAGAAGTTCTAAAATAAGCCATTTTACATTAATAAATTGAATATGTTGATTACGGACTGTATAAAAAATCGAATTTTAGAAATTAAAAACCGTACCAAAAATAAGATTTTACGTCTATGATACCAAAATAATTGTTCGTCACACGGCCGTAAGATTTTGCGGCCTTGCGACGAAAAATACTATTTCAGCTGCCATTCCAACCCACAAATAAATGAATAAAATAAAGTTCAACTTTATGCATCGAAAACCACCTTTAATGGATTTCTTACAATGTCTTCCTTGAAGCAATTAACAACGTTTCTGCTTTGCAACCACTTACCCGGACTATGTTATCTCTTGAAACATTTACATTTTAAAATATGTAAATGCTGTTAGTATTGCATCATTTATAACTCTGAAGTAGTGCAGCATTGTATGCTTTATTACAATATACAGCAACGAGTCCTCAGATTCTGAAATTTTGTCCTGGTGGTTTTCACTGCCTTTGCTGACGTTACTGTTGTTGGCGCGCTGCTACTGCTCCTACTGATGGATATACTATAGGTAGTAAAGCGTTCGATAATCAGATCAATTTTAGGGTGATCGGTCTGTTTTTTTATATACGAGGCCCGAAATTTCCCCTCTCTTTGAATCGAGCTTAACCGAAACTGACCAGAACTGACCGGAACCGAACCGAAACTGACCGGAACTGAACCGGAATTGAACCGAAACTGACCGGAAATGAACCGTAACCAAACTAGAAACTATCAGAACTGACCGAACCCGAACCGGAACTGACAGGAACTACACCAAAACTGACCAGAACCGAACTAGATCGGAACAGAACCGGAACTGACTGGAATGGCACCAAAACTTACCTGAACTGAACCGAAACTGATCGGAACCAAACTGGAATAGACAAGAATTGACGGGAACCAAACCGAAACTGACCTGAACTGTTAGCAGCCGAGTAATTGATGAAATTGAAGAAACTGATTGAATATTAGAGGATTCATTTAGCTCAGCAACTTCAAAATCTAGTGAATATTCAGGAGTTGGGAAAACAGATGTTTAAACTCTATTCAAACAATTTTGAAAATCTCGATGTGGCTGGCATTGACTGTTTGAAGTGGAAGGTAAATATGAACACCTGAAAGAGTAAACTGAATAAGCAAGTGCTCATTATTCAAAATTAAAAATAATAATTTATAATATTTTCCAATAAGTTTATCAATGGGCGTGCTTGACTGATGTATGAAATAGGAATTTGAACTACACTTTTTCATGGCTACTTGGGATTAGGCACTTCTTGGGAATATGAATTTGTTTCATTTTGAATATGCTCTCAATATTCAATATAATATATTATACATTAGTATTATATATTAGTATATATATAGATTATATTATTATATTAAGTAATACTCTAGAATCATAATTATAATAAAATGAATGTAGCAAAATGCTTTACCATAGGTCAAATTTTAAACAAATTAATATTTGTATTTGTACATTATGTGGACATTTTTACCCATTGGAGAATTTAGAGATAATTAAAGATACAATACCAAAAAAATAAAAATAAATGAATAATTTAATTGTTGTTAAGTGTACATACTTTCATTAAATGAGTTAGATAAATCTGTACACGAATCTTGTTTTGAAGGAGTAAAATCAGTTGCAGAAAATCAATTTGCATTATACGGATAAATCCCACATTTTTGAAAAGCATTAACTGCAGTCTCCATCGTTTTGTATATTAAATTGAAAATAAATTTTTCAAAGTTACGCGTTGATTTTGTCGTTGCAGAACAGTTATTTTTTTCACTAAAAAATCTATTAAATGGGCTCATAAAGCCTACATCCAAGTGCTGCATCCTGTGAGTACAGTGGGGTGGAAAACATATTATAGATAACATAGTAACATTGTTTTTTTAGATAATTCTGTAACTTTTAAGTTCTTGATATGTGAAACATAACCATTGAGTGACAGTAATACTGGATTGTCAGAACTAGGATGAGAATACTTTATGAACTCTTGAAACCATTTTACAAAAATATCCGTTTGCATGTATCCACTCTTGTGGCATTTAGCCCATGCACCAGCTGGTGGCGCATCATGTAAAAATTCTTTATTTTCCTTTACCCTGGGGAAAATGAGCATTGGAGGCCTGTAAGAGCCTAGTGCCGACATGCAAATCTCGGCAGTAACCGTCTCCACACGGTCTGCTGCGGTTTTTCCACCCACCTGCTTTATGCCCTTTTTAGAGATTATTCTAGGTGCTGATTTAGGTATAATGGAATAATCTAAACAGACCCGCACTCCTCATCATACCCTGCTTTCTCCTAGTAGGTAATAATATGAGAGACCTATAAGCTTCAGATATCTATCTTGTAATTTAAATGCAGGCCATCGTCAGCGATTTATTTACACTTTACAGTTAAATAGTATATATATATACGTTAAGAAATCAAAGTTTCCTGTATTACTATACTTAGCGTAAAGCCCCTGCAAAGAAGTTCCACGACCAACAATTGACATACAGATATAAAGATCGGTGGCTCATCCGCGACTTGGACTATTTCAGGCTACTTAAATCTCTGCAGATGAGCTTGCGCTTCACATGCCCGCATTAGACTCCTGGAATCAGCGGATTTCATGAAAGTATACTTGCCATTAAGTAAAGCTCTTCGCGGGAGAAAGCTATCTTGAAACGCTCTTAACTGCCAGCGGAGTTTCTGCGAGTGCAACAATTTCGCCAGTGGTAGCGGAATCGTTTCACTCGCTTGGTCTTGAGTACTTCTATCATGTGAAGATTTAAATTAGACCTTTGACTTGCGTGATCTTATTCCAAATTGAATTTTCTATTTTCGCTAGAGATCCGAGAGAGTGCAATAGACAGGGAGAGAGAGAGAGAGAGAGAGAAGGAGATGTCCAAACCGGAACGACTTGATGCATACAAATATATGAATACCGCCGCTGCATCTTTTATTATTGACAAATTTAGACGAACGTTTATTTCGCACGCGCGCTTATATTCTATAGACTGCTGTGCATCAGTGCGTCACCAAGCCGAATTTTAATCTTCTAAAGTTAGATAGTTACTTTTCTACACTGATTGCTTTTGGTACTGAGTTTCCTTGCTCGCAATTTACTCCGAACTGACTTAAGGAAAGAGATATTTCACTTGGATTATCGTTGCATTTTAATTACTGCGAGAAATCATTTATTGGCAAAACCACGGAACAGAAATTATAATATATATATACTCCAATTCTACCTCTTTATTTCAAATTCTATTTATAATGGAAGGAAAAAATCGTTGCCTGGTTTACGGTATGGTTTGACGAAAAATTTTTTAAATAAATATTTGTGTAACCCAAGAGAATCACGACTTTATCTTGGTATACAAAATGGAGAACAGAAAATAGCAGCTTAACTACGTGGCAAATGGAATGCGAGAAAGTAGGAGGGAGCTCAAATATTAACGAGCTTTCAACGAAACGACTCTATAAAACATAATGCACGATATTAAGATCAAGAAATCGTTATAAACTTTCTTTTGCCAAGGATTAGAAACTAAATAATTAAAATCTGTAAATTCATAAAAACTAAATAGAAAGAAAATTGTTTCCAGCCTTAAAAATAATCAAGAAATTGAACTCAATAAAAATCTGAATTTAATATAGTTTGTGAAAAATTTGCAGTTGAATTAATTTATTTAAAAATCTGCTCCGCTTTACATTATATATAGTTTTGAACTCTTTATTTTTTAAATGAATGAAGGTAAAAAAACTCCAGTGGCTGGACACCTAGAAATAGTATCAATCAATAGAATGATATATGTCTATCTATTGGATAGTACCGCTTTACCGAATCCAGGTATTGTTATTGGTACGTTTACCTTGAATATAATAATTATTTATTAAAATTTATTTATTTCTCTTTTACAGTCTTATACAATGTATTAAATCTTTAAAGCAGAATCCTTGGGGGGTTGTTCATAAAACTGTTTATGAACTAAATGCAATGTATAAAGAAAACTCTTGTTCTATGCATTTATTTAAAGAAAATCCAACTCAATAATATGCTTGACTTAATTTTAACACAAAAAAAATATTCAATCAGATAGAACTACCAAAGTGATTTATTTAATTAATGGATTCTCTGCGTACTAACTTGATTTGAAATAAGTACCTAATAGCAATGCTCGTAGCCATGTGTATTTTCAATAAATAACCATTCGAAACACCTTTATATAATTTCTTTTCCGTGAAATATTGTTTAAAAAAAAGAAAGATTTGTTTGTACCTAATAGGAAAATGGAGTTTTGACTATGTGACTAACAAATATATTAAATTTTTCAATAATTTACAAATATTATCATCAGCATATTAAATTACTTTTCCGTAGTTGACTAATATTTTGAATATAAAATAGCAATATCTGTTAATGAAAAAATAAGATAGGTTTGTTCTTCGAAAGAGCGTTAGAGACTGCAAAGCAAAAACTGCAGCATAAACTCAATGATAGACCTAAATTTTGTCACTGTCTTAGAAAATTATGCTTTTCATGTTTTATTTTAATATTTAGCGTTTCATCAAAATGACAGATGCTCATAAAAGTGATCAACAATTTGTCGACAATTCTCGTCTTAACAGCGTACATCTGTTCGAATTTTTTACCTCCCACACGTGTGTGCATCCGCAACGAGTCGAAATTTCTGCAGAGAACAACTTCCTCCTCGAGAATCGCGGATACGTATTCGGGGAGTAGTATAACGTTGGCGCTAAAATTCACGTTCAATAACAGGCTTTTGCGCGCTGCAAGATTAATAGAACTCGCCGCGCGATACGCAAAGATATGCAGCGTATATACAGGGGCTCGCTTGAATCGCGAAGTCGGCTCATACGAGAAAAGCAGCGAGAGACGGCCGAGCAGAGCGAGAAAGAGAGAGAGAGAGAGAGAGAGAGAGAGAGAGAGAGAGAGAGAGAGAGACGCGCGTTAGCGAACGAGTTAGCGCGAACGCGGGAGGGGAAGAATACGGGGTACGGAAATAGAGAGGCGTTGCGCAACGCCCCGGTAAATTGGGATTCTGACGCGGGCGGATGCCATACCGACCGCTTATTGAGCTTTTCGAGCAATCCGCGAGGAGCAGCGCGCGAAGGGACAGAGCGCGAGCGACGCGTCAGACGATCGCGTATTACACGACGCTCGGCGCAAACGCAAACCCTATATGCACTACGTCACTCTCACTCGCTACTTGCATGGATTTTTTTAGCAGAGGACCGTTTATTTCTTCCTGTAGATTCATTTCTTTTCTATTCAACATTTAGAAATGATAATAGTTGTCTATTTATAAACGAACGATACTCCGATCACAACCGTACTTATAAGATCTTAATTTTTGGTCGTTCTGTATTGCGTAAAATACTTGACGAAGCAGCTTTATTGTTATTAGCTCATTATTCTTCTGTTGAAAATTAAATAATAGCATGATGTTGCTCAATCAATTGATCTTTTCATTTAAAAATAATGTTATTAATATTACATTTCTCTTATTATTCAATTAAAACACATAATACTTTATGATTTTAAATAAAAATTTTCAAAGGAGGGCCTCAACGAGGTTGGAATAAAATTAAATCTTTGGAGTAAACGTTCAAACTCTACGCCTTCATTAGAGCATAATAGAGTACTAAGTTCAAAAAACATTTTGATTTCTTTTACGTGACAAAAAAAAATTGAAAAGTAATTGTATTCATCTGTTTCTATCTACCAATTTGATCGTTTTTAAACCGTTTGTTGTTAACTAAGATGATCAATTTTTTTAACAGATCTTTTAAAGTCTTTTTACATACGAATGGATGATACAAATTGAAACTTTGTATATCAACTAGAATAAATCTCATGAGTAGCTTCAAAACACCGCAACTGAAATTCTTTTGCTTTATACGGAAAAAATGACCAGTACTTTTCAAAAATGTCGCTCTCTAGTCCAGATCAGAACAGTTTTAAAAACCACACTGCAGTTTGAATATTAGATAAGTAATTAATATTTCGAAAATGTCAAAAAATCTTAACCACGAACTTTTAAAGAATTATACGTTAGTAATGCTGTTCCTTCCAAATAAATGATAATCGTTAACTTAATTTTTAGCATATATGAAATTATCGCGAATAATTTAATTGCCAAAATTATATATAATGGTATTGCTACTATTATATATAGATCATGATTTGTATGACAGTTAAGATATATTTATTACATAGATTCCGGTCTATAAGATAAAACAAAGTATTTTTCATAAGAGTACACGATTCATAACGTTATTAATAGAAAACCAAAATACATGAGGTGATCTTGTCCTTGATCTTAGACGTTAATTCTGAAGGAGTAAGCTGTCAATAATTGGGCTGCTCGGCGGCTACTTATAAAAAACTTAAAAATACTATTTTTCCTCTTTTATCTACAAGCTAGTCCAAAGAAATGGAACACACAATAACCTATTTAATGCAGCATTAGGAATCACAAAATATAATACAGGGTAAGTTTGTTACAAATAACAAATCTTCATTGCATCTATGGATTGTACTAGAAAGGAAATCTTGAAAACGAATTTTCGAGAGTTGACGACACGTCATCGTCATTGGTAATCATCGGTCGCGGATTCACTATACACACGATAGGTCGACGTTGGCAAGTCGTCCAATCGCGTCGATTCTTCGTGGGAGTTTTGCCTACTGGTATAAGCTGCGAGAGAGATCGATCGAGCCGAGGCGCGAGCATACGCATACATTGTGACTGCACGATTAACTATCTATTTTCGGGCCCCACGCGCGCGCGTCGACGGATCAACGATCGCAATGCCTTAGCGTAATGCACTTTCTCAAACGACCAGAATCGCATTTATATGTACGTTCATCAACGTTTAAGGGCACATGATTGCACAGAATATACTTCACTAGTTACGTGTAACTGATCATATTGGGATTCAATTCTAACCGTATAGCTTTACGACTTGCGATATACTTTCATATATATATTTATGTTATTTACTGCAAAGTAAGTTAAAAAAAAATACTTTTAATTTTGTAAGACATATTAATAGAAAAATGATTACGAAAAGCCTGTTCTAAATCGACAATTACGAAAAAAAAGCAAAATTCGTTCTATTATTAAACGCATTTACTAATGACGCTTTTCAAAAAGAATTTTTCAACGTCAATAAAGGTCGAACGAATATTTATCTCCTGATCTAAAAAAGCACCTTTTTATTCAGTATTTTATTTTGTTGAACGTACAATTTTGTAGAAATAATAGGAGATCAGAAAAATTCACTATAATATATATCAAATGATTTAAACTTATGTTGATGTGTTATGTCTATGAAAATGTACAGGATTATTAATTTACAGAATATATGCGCAGACATTGACATTGACTTAATAGAAAATATTGTTCAAGTTCATACCCTAGATACTTAGTTTTACAAAACAAAACTGCTTTACTTTTCACCGTTTTAATTAAACAGTATTATAATACTTCAGATCAATATCATTTAAATTTCTTTTTTTTTCACTATTAGCTTGCGAAGACTTAACACCACCTACGATGACAAGAGAAGGTAATTATTTAAGTATATAAGGGTTTGGAAGGTAAGACAAGTAAGTTAAAAATATCTGGTGTTTGCATTTATAGATATTTTCAAGACGTTGTCAAAAGACGCCTATAAGTCGGAACGCCTGACGAGCAGTTCTTTCATTTAGAGCATGCTTTATGAAGTCGAGCTGCTCTTAAAATAAAGGCACTTAAAAAGTGTCGTGCGTTCAATGGATCCATTGGTCCAATTCAAATATAACATTGAAATACTTCTCTCACCAAAGCGTCGGTAGATCATTCGGATAAAAAGTGTACGAAAAAATTTTTATCCACCAAAAAACTTATTGCCGCACAACTACATTGTTATTCAAATATTTATTGACTAAGAACGAATAAACTCAAATATGTCTGTAATTGTGTATTTTGAAAATTTAAACTTATATGATATATATTAACAAACAATGTAGACTGGAAAAGGGCGATAAAAAAATCGCCGAAACGTCGACGCCGAATATCAATAAAAGAAAATTAACTCGTAACACAACCGCATTTCGATATTGACTTGAATATATCAAGCAACGAGTGTTTTGAAGGATGTATATGAAAAAACTTAAAATTAGCGAATATGACGTAGTATATACATTTTCAATTTTTTCAATATAACTAATATAGAAGACGAGATTTAGTTTAAAGTTTAGTCGGGGGACAAACGCACTTTTCCCAAATTATTAATTTTTAGATGCGAACAGATCAACAAAATTAAATATTTTGAAAATTTTATTAGTGGCACTTGATGAATTATTTTGACGAAGGCGAAAGCCGTACTCATAATTCTACTCGTAAATTGCACGAAACTTACGTGCGTCTCGCGAATCTGTATTTCCAACGTTAAATTTTGAATCTCATGCGAAGCCTATTAAATTCATGGATGCGCGCATATAAATAAATACGCCTGCCTTTAAGTTAATCATTTTAGGAGTTGCATTTCTATATATTCTCAAAACATTCTCGTCTCAACTTCGATAAATTAATTGGCGTTTTGATGACATCTATACTTTCCTACATTTATTGATATACTATCAGTAGTTTTATAATATTTATAAATAATACCTTTATCTTGTAAGAAACTTTTGTACCTGCTAATATCTTTTTATTTGATTTTAAGAAAAAGGTACTTTTCTAGGCTCTGCGGATAGGAAAGTTTTGAAATTAGGATAATTGATTAGAGAAAACACTCTGAGCATATAGAAAGGTGAAAGATATCGTATACGTACTTCATTTTTCTCATAAAAACAGGTAACCATAACACAGGAAATGTATATTGCTAGCGTATTTTTTATAAACTGTTTCTATTGTATCCAGATGCAAGCCCTTTATATAGCTATACACACAGCAGTAGTCTCTGTATACATTTTTAGCGTTCATAAGCCAATTTGAAGCTTTGAAAGAAGCTACAAAGCGCGAAGGTCATTAAATCATCATCATCAACTCGTACTTGGGGAGAGATGAAAAATATAGAAGCGTTACGCAGCGATGCCTCGCGGGCTCGCGGTTCCGTGCACCTGACGTGCGCTCGGCCATCGTCGATCGTTAACCACTACAGGAGCCACGTGTTTTCCCGCACTCTCCGGCGTTTCCCTCAAATGTATAAGTGCATCGCGCATACCGGCATTGGCTCGTTCGTTCTAGCTATGACTGACCTGAGCCGAGGTTCGTTTCTTGAATAGGAACGTCCATGTGTAGGAAAGAATCCGAGTGGATTTGAATTATGCATCTTAATTTTTTTGTTATTTATAGAAAAAAAAAAGAGAAAGAGAGAGAGAGAGAGATAGATATAATGTTTATTTGTAATCTTTTACAAAATTTCAGTCTTTTAATACAGTCTTAATATATATGTATATACATTCTTTCTCGCTTTGCGATATCACAGTTGTGCTTATATCTAAAGTTTAGTCAAATACATTTAAAAATAAAAAATAGTGATATCACAGATAAGTTACAAATACAGTCAAAATTCAGTCTTTAAATCTATCACGTCATTCCTTTAAAAATTAAAGCTATATACAAAATAGTCTAAAAACAAGTTACAGTGAGGTTGCGCGAGCATTCACACTCCATCACTTGCACAACGTCTGTCCATTCTTTCTTGAAATTACATACGTACTCGAATAAAGGATAATAATTTAGGACAAGACGATGTACAGGATTAGGACAGGCTCACATGTCGCTTAACCTATATTTAACAATCTAATCTAGGTTGAGAAGGAATCCCCTCAAAGCAGTCTTGAACCTGCTTAGTGATGGGAGATGACAAATTTCAACAGGAAGAGAGTTCCATAAATGCGTACCCTGCACTTGGAAGGTGTTGTTTCACACAGTTGTACGCATTCGGGGAATTGCGAGACCTTTTATTTCTCCCCTAGCGGTAGCTCTAGGCACATACCTAGAGAAGAGACATTCTAGGTAGTCTGGTGAACGCATACGCATGATTTTGTACATAACTACCCCAATAAAGTATCGTCTCCTAGTATCTGTGCGCAGCCAGCCCAGAGTAGCCAGCAGATGAGGGAACAACAGAACTGTTGCAAGTTGCGTACGCAATGCCTCAGTGGTGTACCGGCGGAAAAATCTCAAACCATATAAAATGCGATTAAATTTCTTGGTAATCATGTCTACGTGCGGCCTCCAAGAAAGCTTTGAATCCAGCACAACACCGAGGTTAGTGACAGTGTCGGACAAGGGGATACTGACATCCTCTCCAAGCCGAACACAGCGGACAGGATCGGGAAAAAACTCTGTAACAAACTTGCTGCAACCAAAAATAATAGCTTTTGTCTTCGCTGCGTTGAGCCTCAGAGAAGCGCCAGCAGCCCAGTCCGACACTGCCTTTGCTGACATCTCAAGCTTTTGTATTCCCTCATCTAGAGACTCTCGGGGTACCTGAATATAAATT
>UELU01138487.1:78394-170263 GCA_900490025.1 Megastigmus dorsalis | reverse complement strand
AAGCAATGCTCATAAATGTTACAAGACCATTAGTTCTGCATAATAAATTATTGATCGTAATGGTAATAAACAGGATGAATCCATAAACTCTTGCTCTTTAAACCTGATTGAGTAATAAATTAAGTTTCAAACCTGAGCTTACCGTGGCTTCATTTATTTATAAATTTTGTATTACTCATATATATATTGCACTATAAAAATGAATAAAAACAGCGTTTGACCTCGCTAGTATCTACTGAGTCACTCACAATCGATTAGGTTCACATGGAGAAAAATATTAACATACCATATTGATTTTACGAAAATAAAAATGTATCAAAATTGTTAAGTCTACATGTTCTTCTAAAAATATTTAAAACGTTCAAAATCAATAATAGTGACCTAACTATATTTTTTGAAAATATATTTGATCTCTACTTGCAAGTATCAGTATTCCACCAGTGTTCTTATAAATCAGACTTGGTTGAACTTGTATATTTAGCAAAAGGCTGTGCTTTTGACAATGCATATTCTAGCATTTATAATAACTTTCATTTTCTTTTATACAAGAATGCCAGTTAACGCAATATCAGTCGATTGCATCGATATGGTAACTGAAAATATATTATTATTTGTAAAACCTTATCAGATAACATTTTTTATAAATAAAACGAACGAAATACATTATGAACAACTAGACACTACTCTTCAAAGAATGATACAAAAAGTCCCGTCTATTATAATTGATATACAACAAGTACATTATTTGAGTGAATCCGCACTGTCGTTATATTCCGCTCTTGCAACTGCCAGACAATTTTCTTTAAATGTCATGTTAGATAGTGAAGTTACAAATATTTATACCAATTCTTTGCAGAACCTGCAAAAGATAATTGATGGTTTTGAACCAATGACTGATGCAAATACGAAAGCTAAAACATTACTAATTCTCCTTGTCAACAAAATTGCACTTGAAATTAACACCAAAGACATATTCGAATACGCGTGGCTGAACAAGATATTGGATTTTACAGTGGTATATGAAAATTCAGATAATAGATCTAATAGCAATGGATGTTATCTACAACACTATAATCCGTTTTACAAGACTATCACTACCGAACATATTAATGCAAATACTGACATGTTTCCGGATAAATTAAGAGACGTTAATGGACATAGATTTACATTAGGTGTTCTAAGTGGAAGTGCTTTAACAAAATTTATTAAAAATCAAGCAGGTAATATATCAGAGGTTACAGGGTACTATATTCCGGTAACAATCTTCATCTTAAATCGCTTGAATTTTTCTATACATTACAAAGACATGGGAATGAATATGACTTTTGCTACTGGAGCGGAAACGCTCCTAAAAGCATTAGCATACAATAACGTCAATATGAATGCAATTCCTAACATATTAGTGAGATCAAACCGTCCTAAAGTCCTTCAAGTGCCTCTGGAAATAAATTGTCGACCAATAATTGCTGTTGTACCTGTTGTAACATATTTTGAAATAAGTATACCTAGAGATTTCATCTATTATATATTAACGATACTATTATGTTTTGTACTCGTTATTTGGTTAGGGAAAATTTTAAAGATTCTGGGGAGAAATTGGTCCATATTTCACATTCTACAACTGTTTTTTGGAAGCCCTACAAGCATTTACCCAAAATCAACACAGGAAAGAGTAATATTTATGAGTTTTGTGCTTGTATCAATGATGTATAGTAAGGATTTTTATTCTTATTATTTAAATATTCAGGTGCTACAAAAAGCAGAGAGCTTTGATACTTTTGAAAACATTGAAAAATCTGGTTTGACTATATATGCATACAAATCTATGATTAACCTCCTATTATTGGAAGAAAACCAATATGTTCGAAACATAGGTAAAAAAAGTAAAGCACTCAACGATATGAGTTATTGTGTGAAAGATGCACTTGCAGAAAATCGCCATATATGTTTGATGTCTAGTGTTGTAGCTCAGGCGGTCATGTCCGAACATTCTAAAAAAGCACGAAAACTTAAAATTGCGAAGCCAATATTTGGTTGCACACGACAAATATATTATTTTGAAAAATCGTCTCCTTATGCTGATAAAATTTTTAAGATATTTCGTAAAATACTTGAGTCTGGAATTAAAAAAATGTTGGTGAATACAGAAAAATACAGATTAAATTTTAGATATCATGACGAAATCAAGCATTCAAGGAATCTTATTTCGCAACAGTTAATCGTAATCTTATATTATGGATTTACCCTTTCGTTTATTGTATGTCTGGTCGAAAATGTGATAAATACAAAAATGTTTCGTAAAAAAGGAAATATAATTATAAACTGACAAATATAATTATACTTATTATTAAAGAAATTTTTGCTGCATTTGCATGAATAATAAAAATACTTTCAACACAGATTTTTTATTTTTAATATTATAAATAAATTTTTTTTAATTAATTGTGATTGTTAATTTATTATCTTTCCACAGTTTAAAAATATAGTTTAAGGGGGTGCTATAATCAATTAAATTGAACTTTTTTGAAATGGTACATTATGATCCAAGTAAGTGCAATCATGTCTTTATTTTATATGAATAATAATATTGTTCTACTGGAATCAAAATACTGTAATATCGGTATATATTGAGTATAATATCCCATTAAAACAGTTGAACATTTGATTTTCTTCCTAATAAAGTAACTTTTATAATGATATTTTTTGTTTCGAATACGTTTATAGGAACATGTTTCAAGTATTTCTGTATATAATTGTTATTGTTCTTCGGAAGACGGATATCTTGATGTAGTTACATGAGTTCAAGTAAAATTTTGTTTACGATCAAAACAAAATTAACTAAAATTCGAATAAATATAATTTCATCTAAGTACACAAGCGATAATTAAAACTAGATATTTATCTGGGCGCATTGATAAATGAAAAAAATACTAAGCTTAACTCGGATATAAATTTTTTGAAAATTTTATTTAAACTTTAGTACACTGTGAGAAAAGCTGAAGTTCTATTAACTGTTCATAAGAAATGCCGAGAGGAGTAATCAGCTTCACGATTATCGACTCATAGTTCGCGCTTCTTAGCTCAGCCCGTAAATAAGCCTGCAGTGATGCGCCAATGGGGAGAAACGATGCAGTACACATGTACCTGGATTAATTGAGCGTGGAGAACAGGAGGTAAGTTGTTATGAGCCAGTCTAAATGCTATAGGAATTTTCAATCGAATCAATTGCTTTTCAATTCTCCATTGATAAAGTCGTCGAGTCAGCTTTCGCCTAGAGACTAATGCATCGTTTGCTTTAATTGCTGGATGCAGCATATTCGCGTTACGAAACAAATTGAGAGTACACGATATTTTAGCACGCGGATTGCGAATGTACTATATATACAGATTAATTCAATGAGATTAATTCATGAGACGATTCAAGTGAAATTTTAGGTAAAATTTTAGATTTCAATCGCGGCTGCATATTACTACATAAGAACAATCATCTTGATTCCTAAGTTATTTTCATGCCCGTTACTACTCAATAAACTAAAATCTTCTATGAAACAGAACAAAGAAGCGACGCGCGAAAAAAAGAGACATGCAGATATAAGAAAACCTCCTCGTCAGCGTTTTCCCATCGCGGGGTGAAAGAATCCGGAGAACCGCATCGACAACAACACTCTGAACTCCCTATTTGTTTCTCCATCTGTCGTCATTCGCGTAAATTACAAGCCTCGCGTTGCCCGCGAGCACATATACAGAGAGGGAGAGAGAGCGAGAGGCGCGTGCTCTCGGTAATTGAGTTGTTTTCTACCTGTCAGCGCTGCTCTCGCGCGCACTTTTCAAATATGTATATATATATATATATATATACACGTTTTGAAACTAACGACTGTACGCGAGGGCTTGATGGCCGCGTTTGCCTCCTGGCGCTTTTTTGGCATTTGGCAGCCGCTTATTACCGTGCCGCCGCCGTTGTTGTACGTAAAAGTAGGCCTAGAATCACTGTATAGCATTGTTTGTCTTGGAGCTCTTTCATTTGGCGGCGGCACGAGTTTTGCGATAGGTATACATGCCCCCACGATGCTAAATCAATTATACGCGCTTTTTATGGTTATTTCGCTCGACATTTATTTCGATGTTTCGGAGAAGCTGCAGGCGCCTGTGGACGGCAAGCCATGAAACTAGCTGGTTAGTTTATGCATTGCTAATTGTACCGATAACGATCCATGATAATTGTAAAAGTAAAATCTGATAATTAAACTGTTGAGTCCTAGGTTCTATCGTTATTAACCTGACATCTGCAACATTCCTTTTAAAATTTTGATGGATATTAAACTAATGCTATTTACCTTCAGCGATATTTACTACTCAGGACTTGACAATCGTTCCAATCGCAATAGTCGCGCGAATTAGCACGACCTTCGCTCAGTCGTTATTAGTTCGTTAACATTCATAGCTCGAACAGCTCGTCGGTCATGACAATAATAAGATACTCTTATTACTGATGGCGTGTATAATATCCAACCGCGGCTTCGATTGCGCAAGTGGTTGTATCGATATCCAACTGGATCCCGACGAGGTATAGAAAATCACTGAACACTCGTTATAATATCGATCGGCCATTATATGGAGATTAGATGCTCCACTTGACACGGAATATTGTTTTTCAATGACGGCTCGTTCTGCAAACTATTATATATAACATCCACGCAATATCACCGCGGCGAGGATCGATGAATGAAAATCTGTGGATATTGCCTTTTATTTAGATGATTTATTTTGGTTGAACATTTTGGAAGTTCGCGCATTTAAATTTTCATCGGATCGCTGTTGCTGCGCGAGTTGTTTTTGGCTGTACCGGCGTAGCGAATGTTTTTCGAATTTTTCGAAAAACTTCCAAGTAGATTTATATACTATTCGCTTGTGGAACTTGGTGCTGTCGCGGAAAAATTTTGAAAAATGTCTCAACAGGTCAGTGCACGCATATACTTCGCTTTACATTGCACCGATGTTATTTAAGCGAGTTTGAAGTTTTATGGTGATACTGTGCGATCGTATCCGCTTGGAATTCAAAGGATCTAATAAAAAAAAACGCACGATTCCAGAAGATCAGGAAAATTCGTTTTCTCGACAAACTGGAATATTGTTTATAATAAACGATCGATGCTTTATGAGAGTACAGTGCAGCAGAAAAAGTCGACGAGACGTATAAGGGAGGGGATATCAGTGGGAAGGTTGTATAGTAGCTCGGGAACCGCTGACGTAAAAGAGCGTCCTTTAAAAGATCGAGCGCAGACGAATGCGGCGCCAGTACAGCACTGACGCAACACGTACGGGGAAGAAAGTGTGCGTACAGCATGTGCATGTATTGCACACATGTATATATGCCGACATGTATTGGCGGATGGCGGCGGCGCTTATAAGCGCTGCATCATTCGCGATTTACTTTCGCGAGTTCGCTCACTCGGCGATCCGGAGCCGATCGATACCGTTTCAATTCCTTCCTCTCCCTCCACTTCTGGCGTTTCTATGATTTAAGTTACCCACAGTCTCGTCCCTTCGGCAAAAAAAAGAACAAAAAAAATCAGCTATATAGATGAAACGAAAAACTAGATTAGTAGAGGCCACCCTATACTGGGTGACGAAGTCTCGGCAGGAAAAAAAACACTCTGACCCAAGACCAAAAGTAAGAAAAAAACGAAGGGGGATATAGTCAAGGTCCGATATTCAAGCACGAAGAAGAAGATCGCTAACCAGAGAAGAAGTGGAAAGAAGAACGAGAGGAAGAGAAAGAAAAAAGGACGGGGGAGAGTATAGAGCTGAATCGCGAAGGTGAGCGGAGCCTCGGAGAGAGAG
The DNA here is from genome assembly GCA_900490025.1 of Megastigmus dorsalis. Lineage (NCBI taxonomy): Eukaryota > Metazoa > Arthropoda > Insecta > Hymenoptera > Megastigmidae > Megastigmus > Megastigmus dorsalis. The sequence goes on along the minus strand of UELU01138487.1, from coordinate 164,419 downwards.
AGAGAGAGAGAGAGAGAGCCACGCGGGGCAATAAATATCGCGCGATTAGATCTCAAGAGAGTAAGAGAGAGAGAAAGAGAGAGAGGAGGTGGGGTTGCGCGCACAGCGGCCAGTCGAGAGAGACAAGTAGGGAGGGACTATTAATCAGCCGCATGTTAATCGAGCCGATACCGCTAAGTAGGCCGCCAGCAACTGCTTATAAAGCTCTAGCCGAGCTCCACTGTATTATACATATATATATATATAATCGAAGCGTAGTTCCTTACGGCAAGGGATCTCTACACATTTGCGCGAGCTCGTGTTGTTGCAGCTTCTGCATCAGTGGTTCTGTGCCTTTTCTTTTTCTCTGATAACTGCGGCCGGTGCTAATTGCAGAGAGTTCCTGGCGACTATACCGTTATACCGATCAGCCGCAGCGACAGTGCTTATATGTAAATGGAATTTCATCGGTGTAAGACATCGAATGTTGAGGATTAAAAGAAACGTACTCTATTGTTTTACATTGCGTTGATAATTAGCCGATGTGGACATCGCAACGGAGCGCAGATGGAACCAAGCAACATTCGTACAATCTACAAGCTCACTATAAATCCGCTACTCGGTATTACCGATCGGCCCCGATCGAGTGAGCAATTTCTCGCGAACTGCTGCGGCACATACACACGTACACGATGTGTATCGGCTCCCCTAGACTATAATTATCACGTATTAGCCGTTTATAGCGCAGCATCTAGTCGCGCGCGGCCTATAGGCCCGTATACAAGGCACAAGCTCGTGTGTGGCTCCTATATATATATATATATATATACTGCACAGACCCTCGCTTCGTCCTTCTATTATTATTCGCTCGGCGGATCCTTTTTACCGTTTCCACCTTCGACCTACCGCAGACTCTCTGCTACGCGTATATATATACTCATATAGTATTCTCTCTCTCTCTCTCTCTCTCTCTCTCTCTCTCTCGTCTACAGCAGCAGCCACGGCTACTTTTCATACTATACGCGCGATTTATGGGGAATTATTCCAGGCATTCGGAGGATCGCGCAGGCGAATTAATAGTGAAAGTTTCGGACTGCGGAATTCGCATCGCGAGTCTGCCGCCGGCATCCTTTATTGCTGGCCTATACGTCGAAAACGATTTTGTTAGCGATGTGTTTTATGGTTAAACGGAATCCGCGCACATCTTGTTAGTCGATTCTAGCATATTCTGTTTACTTTTTACGTCGCACCGTATAGCTTTGATACGCGAGTTTAGATTGCTTGTTTGGATGAGAAAATGACGACGATGGGGGTTGGACTCGCGGGTTTTTTTTTTTCATGAAGAAGATAGGAGCTTACGATCGCGCGATTTATACCGCACGATAAAACAAGTAGTTCTTTTTTTTTTCATCATCTGGACACGAGTAGCTCGACCATTCGTATAGAAAAAAACTCGGATATTAATGTTGATGCTCCCCTCTATTTCTAAAGGCCACTGTTATAAACGAAAGCTCGAGGTAGCAGGTCAAAAGTACGATAGCGCAGATTAACCTCGGCCGGTGGCGAACAGCGAAAGCTCTTTCCGAAATATCTTTCATCGAAGCCCTTAAAAAAGGAGTCAGATCCATAACGTCGAATGGTCACGCACAATTGGAGCAAATAGGCAATATCGAGAGATGATGAAATCGAGAGGGTAAGTATATGAGTGAGAGAGAGAGAGAGAGAGAGAGAGAGAGAGAGAGAGAGCGAGAGAGAAAGAGAGTATAGAAAGCCGTTTTACAAAAGCGAATCGTCGCGCACGCGTATATATATAGGAGCAACGCGCACATGCAGGGTCGTGAGGAGGAAGAGGAAAACTGCTCTAAAGAAAATACGTCGATAAATCTAATGTCTGGTCGGGATAGGTGGCTCTCCGGTGCGTTGCACCGGGAAACTCTTATTCCCCATCCTTCGAGAGAGAGAGAGAGAGAGAGAGAGAGAGGGAGAGAAGAAGACACTCATCTCGCGTCTCGCGATTGCTTTTCCCGATATACGCCAAGAGTAAAAGTTAGTCCGTGCAGCAGCAGAGAGCGCGCGCCAGCCGAGGATATCGTTGTAGTCTCTCGCCGCCACCGCGAGACGTCTGATTTACGAAGAGTCTCGAGCGCACATATATATATATATATGAGCTTATACCGCTTCCTTCTGGATTTCGCTGGATTCTTTATATACGCTGCTCCCTTTTTTATCTTGGCCCTCTACTTCCCTTTGATTCCCTTTTATTCGGCGAATATCGTGACTGTGCCGACTTTAAACTCGCGACGTACTTCTACCGTCGAAAATTGCTTGTTGAGCGTCTCGACCGCAGGGTTAATCGCGATTATCGTGGGAATCTATATGGCGATTTTTCTTTTCTCCTCGAGCAAAAAGTCATAATAATCGTGCCCGCTTTTGACTTATTGCGCGGAGGCGCGCAGTGAAATAATATGCGGTGCGGGCCGTTGCGTTCGTTTACTCTCCGCCCACGTGACTTTCCAATGGCGAATTAATATCGTGCATTAATCGAAGCGCGTCGCGAGACTCTCGAGCCGAAATATTTCTTATATGTCGCGCCTCGCGCTTCGCATTGTTATATTGGAAGGGAATGCGATAAAGTAATTCGATCTGGCCTTTGGTTTCTTTGGAAAAATATCCACGGCGACCGATTTGTATTTTTATTATTTTCGATGGCATTGAATGAGCTGCTGCAGAGTTTGGAGAAAAGAGCGAGATAATAATAATACGGCACGCATGCGTGCGTTGAGTAAAAAGTATAAGGTCGATTTAAATGTGCGGCAATCTCTTATTGGTATCGAAATGTTGGTTTTTTAATTGGCAATCTATATTGAGTTTTTAGAATTATTTACGTGAAATTCTACTCGATCGTATTGAATTTAATTTTCGGCTATTCCATTTCCTCTCATTGTCGCACGTAATCTCTACATCGTCAAACAATTGAAACTAAGAAATTCCGCGAATTACCTTTTTTTTGAATACTTAAATTATTCGTTTAAAAGACTGGAAAACTTGATGCCAGATACATACACACGCAGCCCTAATAATCTCAGCTCAAGATCCGCTTAATGGCAACAATAGAAATCCCAATGAGGCGTTTTACGCGCATCATCACCAGGCCGTGCAACCTCTAATAAAGCGCCGTCAAGTGCGCGTGGCACGCCGATAAATAAATTGATGTACTCCGCCCGCCCTTTATACTTGTTTACCTCGCGCTGCTCGGCACCGATCGCGAAATCAGCAACACCATAAATAATTCGCGTGCAGGCGCTTGCAGATATCGCCGACTGCGGCTGCGGCGACGGCGGCGGCGGCGGCGGCGGCGGCGGCGGTGTTTCCCAGCGCCGAATTTTTTCGCGAGTCGCCACTTGCGTTTCTTCCTTTCGCATTGGCGCTTATGATATATTACCCAGATGCTTCGTTGCGGCTCCTCCCATCCGCGACTCGACCTTTGACTCTCTCTCTCTCTCACACACACACACACACACACACACTCTAGTCCAGTATCGAATTCTGCGCGTTTACCGACCGCAGGAATTCGTTAATGAGCTGAATAAAGTTTGGATGAAAATGAAATGTGTTTTATTTGCAAAGCTACACATTTATCATTATAAACTTTATAACGTAGCTACAGTAACGTTTCATTTACGTTTTGGTCTCGTCCCTTCAACGGTTAAGCAACGTTTCTCTTGCTACTTATGCACACATTTCAACGTTCCAGTAACGTTTGGCTCCAAATGCAACGTTACCAGAACTTTGCTGGAACGAACTCTGCTATCTGAATATCGTATGCATTTGCAGGAAGCAGAAAACTCGATAAAAATGATAACAACAGAACAATTATCCAAAGTACTATTCCAAACTGCACCAACTTGTTAATCGGCTCGAGTCGTTATGAAAATCTGCACTCGATCGCTCGGGAATGAAATCGTCGAAGCTCGATCGATATCGTTCCCAATCGTCAGTGTCGTATACGCGTGCTAGATTGATTGTGGTTAGCCAGCCTGTCAATGAAATTACTCCGGACAGTCGCTGATCAGAGAGTCGTAAACTCTACATCGATCGGACACTATAATTATCGTGACTTTTGCAAGCTGTCTGTCTGTCTGTGTGAGTTTATAGGCGCGCAATTTGCTCATTGTCTCAAGGCTCATCTTACTTACGTGAGAGAATGGCTCGCTCGTGTTTTGCTGCGTCGAGCAACGGCGTGTTTAACGATAGCTGCTTGCTGATTGTTGAAATGAAAGCTTTTCCTACGTCCGTTTAATTACTGATCTAATGTAGATTTTTATTTTGTTCGACTTATCCGATCGTTGCGTTTAAAAATTAAAATTATACATTCGTTTTAGAGTACGAATACCATCGACAAAACAAAATAAGCAGACGATTTAAGAGTATAAATAACATTGTAAATTCTTCTCTTTTGATTCTTGCATTTTTCACAGTTTGACTTGTATGGGAATAATTAAGGATAGGAAAATGGTTTGTTTTAAAGCAAGAACATGTATGCGTTTATATATACTTACCACACATATATAATTTTTATTTATTTTACAATATATAAAAAACATTCAAGGTGACAGAAATAGTAGAACATAATGTGATATAGAACGATGATTTTATTCGTTAATGTTCAAATTAAAGCCACTATATCGCATGAGATATCGGCATGGCAATACGTAGCATTAATATGTACTAATATTTCCCAATATAATGCATTTAAAAATACACAAAATATAAGTATGGGAGAAAGAAGCTTGTCGAGAGGAATAATATAAGGTAGAACGGAATATTTTTGGTCACCTGAACAAAAAGGAAATGCATTATGAATATTTTTTTGAAAACTATGCTATGGCTTTAGCATCAATAACAATATTAATAGTAGAATGAGAAATTTTCAAGTTTTAGGCCGAATTGGAAGAAATTTGTTTGACTTTCTTTTTTGGGATAATTGCGGTCACCGATACTGTTGATACTGTGAACGAAATTATCCCAAATATGCCTGCTAGACTTAAATTAAAATTGCAGAATTAAAAAATTGGGCAGTAAAATTGAAATTCCGTATATCCTTACCTTTACAAACTATGTTATAAAATTACTACACACTATCTAATAAATTTAATCAGGGAACAAAGTAAAATTGATTATATAAATAGTAAAATTTAGTAGAAGGTACAGCAATTACTCTTTGCTTTTTACAATCTATAAAGCAAGCTATCGTAAAAGCAACATTATCCGATAATGTCTGTAACTGTGACTAATAGAGAGATACTATAGACGGCCACAAAGCATTACACGATAATAGCATATATTCTCATTTTACTTTATAACGCGAGAGCTTACGCACATTTAAAATAAGAATTAATATAATAAAGAATCATCGCTTCAGCTCTCGCGTACAAATATTTCACATGGGTTTTCTTAAAAGCTACAATGATCAAAGTGACCAATCCTATACCGCTCTACCCTATATACGTTATAAGTGAAAAACGTTGACTCTACGCAAGGAAACACAACGCTATGTTACCTCTTTGCACTTTGTAAACTAGAAAACGAAAAAAAAAATTACATCTGATACTTCTTGCCGATAAATAGAAAACTGTTCAGCGCAGGGCAAAGCACCACTCGATCATGCACAAACCGGCAAAACTGTATATATATACATACATGTATATATATATGTATACATATATATCGTGTAACGCTATACCGTACTGCGACCGTCGATCAAAAAAGAACATTTAGAGATAGAGGTGTTTCGAACTGCAGCCCTCGTCTAATACTATTATACGAAAAAGTGAAATAAAAATATAGGTAAGCACACATTCGGCCAGACTACATCCAACAGCTCGTTGGGATATACGATAGTATGATGATTGTACAGTATTGTCCCGAGCGAAAGCTGATGATCTAGTTTTGTCCATCCAAGGTACCTATTTGCTTTGAAAGTGGCCAACCATCATCCAGCGAGTCCCCCACTACTAAGATATATATCTTTCTCTCTCTCTCTCTCTCTTTCTCTCTCTCTCTCTCTGTCTCTCTCAGCCTCAACCCCTCTTTATCGGCGCGTCCTACACAAACACGAAATTCACCTCTATTGTTCGTCTCTTTCTTATCGTCAGTTCTTCGGATACGGTGCTTTGCGATTCGGTCTCGCGGGCTTTGCCGCCAGATTCTCCTCGAATACGTCCGCGGTAAAATCCTGATCCTTGATCTGTTTGCTGGCCATGACTCGGCCGCTCGCGCGAGTCACGGGTCCTTTGGGTGGCGCCATCTTGTTGGGGGGCATTCGCAGGGGTCCAGGTGGAGGCACGGGACGAGGACCTCCTCTGGGACCCATGAGCCGTGGTGGAGGTCCCGGTGGACCCATGACAGGCGGCAGCCTCGGCGGTCCACCGGGTATGCGCATGCCTGGCGGTCCCGGTGGTGGGGGCAGGGGCCCGTGTCGCATAGGCGGTGGTGGGGGCAGTGGTCCGAAGGGGCCGCGCGGAGGCCTCGGGGGTCCGAACATCGGTGGGCCCCGTGGAGGCGGTGGGGGTCCGACCATCGGTGGTGGGGGGCGCGGCGGACCAAACGCCGGGGGCCGGGGTGGGCCAAATTTGCCGGGCGGCGGTGGGGGAAAGGGGGCGCCGTTCATGAAGCCGCGCCGCGGCGGCATGGGTCCTGGTGGGCCCATCGGCGGGAATGGGGGACGCGGTCCGAGGTGCTTCATGCTCGGTCGGGGACCGTGCTTGCCGTGCGCCTTCACCGGCGCGTCCAGGTTCACCTTGCTCACGTCTATCTTCGAGCCGCAGGGGGCGCGTTTTAGGTCTGTGATGTAGGTGGCGCGCTCGATTGGGTAGCCGCGAGCGTCTGCGAAACCTGAAACCAGAATGTGATGTTGCTTTTCGTTTTTCAAACTTTTCAATTACGAATTATTTTTGGAGATACGTGTGGACACATAAAAGCGAATACAAAGTAAAGAGTTTAACATTTGGTCCAAGTATAATGTATTTCAAAGTATGAGTGATTTTGACATGTTGGTACTATAGATAAATTTTGTAATAACGTAACTTCAAAATTGAGTGAAATTCAGAAGAAAATCTGAAAAATATCTAGTTTTACCGACACATCCTGCTTATTATTTGGGGCCCCAGAACATAAGCTGGACGCTCCGATAAAGCTAGACATTTTCTAACAGGGCAGTAAAGTATTAAATAGAAAATCAGAGACATCGTATTACCTTTCAAGGCATCTGTGTGTTTCCAACCCAGTTGCTGGACGAGATATCTGTAAATGGAGTAGTTTAATACTGACATAATCTGCATTAACCAAGCTAATAATAATAAAAAATGAAATTACTTTTTGTACAAAAACTAATTTCTTGCTTTTGTAAAAGTATAAGTAATCGATTTTTAATATGCAAAAGAATTTACGTTAAATCTGAATGTTTTTCTTACCGGCATATTAAATAACCTGAACGATTGACACCATGAGTGCAGTGGACGCCAATTATTTCATCTGTAAAGACAAAAAGAGATTATTATTGCAATGCTCGATTTTGTGGAAATGAAGCTGCTTAGTCTTATACGAGAAACTCTCTAATTAAATCAATTACAAGGGCTTTCAATCAACCTTTCGCTTCTACAACTCACATACATATGTGCGCACATAGTAGCAACGAATCGGTAAACATCTAGTCGTATTAAATAGATCCACGATCAATCCTTCAGTCTAATAGATTCAGACATTTGGTAAAGAATTGCTTGCCCTGCTGCATGAAACATTCGAAAAAAACAGCCTTGTATTCACTTTCACACGCTTGCCGACTTTTTCAAATAGAGAGTATCGTACGTGATTGATCATCGAGTTTATTTAGCAACAGAAACAGATATCAATTAGGAAATGTACTGCATTGGCATCTTTTACAATTTTTTCATGCAACGATGAGTAGTAATATAAATGAAAGATCAACTTTATTACTCAAGAAAATAAGAAATAAATGCAAGCAATTTAAGGGGATACTTGATCGATTGATTAACCTCGCAGACTGTGAAACTTTCAGTGACCTTTGACCTTACGAGTTACAGGGTGAGCTCAACGGTATGCAGGAGGTTCCCTTTTCAAAAACCTGTAGTTTAGCTATTATCGTAACAAGAATATTTATTCTTTTACAGAGTCGCGATTGACGTAGAATTAAGAATATTGGCACCAAGGCATATAAGAAAACGATCTCGGGGTAATGATGCCGTTCGTGGTTACCTGGAACAGTGTATATTTTGAATCGAGTTCTTATGCATTATCGATAATATTGACGATGGAAATGATTTATGTTTCAGGTTACAATTGAACGTAATATGCGCGCACGATGCAGAATATATTGCAAAAGCAAATAAACATGGGTTTCGTAGAAAACCTAAGTGCACTTTCATATTTTTTTTATTAGATGAAATTAGATAACTAACAGCCTGTATTAAACGTATAAAACAGGTTTCGGATTCATAAATTAATTCGGTTTATGGTTTTTATCGAGCTAGAATTATTTGGAAAAGTCAATAGTCTAGTAGTTGATAATTGATTTAAAATAAGCTGTTTGAATCAAGTGAAAAATTCTGGAAAAAATTTAGAGATGACTGAACACGTGAGTTTTAGAAACATCTACTGAATTTAATTAATACTTCTTGAAACTGAACCAAAGATAATGTGGTATTGGTCTGTATTATGATATTTAAACCATATAAATCTACAATGAAAGGAATAAAACTTTAAAGTCAAAGTATCAGTTGATCCACGGCGCATGAAACGAACAAAAGCAAATATTCCAGGTTTCGCAGTCGAAGAAAATCTCCAATCCAGCAAGATACAATTTTCGAGCCAGTCAGAAGCAAGAAAATAGTCTATAAGCACTATATGAGAGCACATCGACTCACGTGACCATATAGCCTCATAGTTTCGTAACAAGCGGCACGCGGGACATTGACTCGCGCGCAGGGCTTTATAGTTCGGAAGTAGCTGCTGCGGGACAGTCGTGTGCACATGTATACACATATATTCACAGAAGCACACATACATACATACATATATATACGTACACGAAGAAGGGGAAAACACGTGTTGATTACTTCTGAGAAACGATACGAGCTCGACCACCTGGTTTTATTGATCGACGGCTCGCGCGAGCAGTGCAGTGAATGTTTTAGAAGCATGCGGAGCGAGAGAGATATAGAGCGAGAGAGAGAGAGAGAGAGAGAGAGAGAGAGAGAGAGAGAGAAGCACTATAGCAAACGCGTTCTATTTTGTAATAACGGGGCGTGCGTCGCAGCCGCTGCCGCTTCGGAGAAACGTGTGGGTATAAGGCGCCTATTGCATTCTCTCCATCTATATATATGTATGCATATATAGAAAGACGAGCAACCCCGTATAATACGAGGTGCAGTTCGCGCGCGCACTTGACTCATCGTTAAAGCGCAATCGATATGGAACTTTTTTGCCGCCGCCGTTTCTTATCCCCAATGAAGAAACTGAATATCGAATGGAGAAAGTACAGAGAGAGGGTTGCGAAGCTATTCGCGCTGATGATTCGTTTTCTTGTGTTATGTTTTAACGCGACTGTTGGGATTCGGAGGGATTATTAGTTAGCTGCATTGATTAATTTATGGGATGTATAGAACGATGTGAATGTTACGAATAAAATGCATAGATTTTTATTCGTATCATTTCAAATGGTGTTGTTTTTACCGAACTGGCTATACTACAAGAAACATGCTGAAATGTCTGCTGGCATATCAGTAATATTGTTGTAATTCATTTAATTATAAATATTTGAAGTATGCAGAACATAAAGCTGTTATGTATGACAGTGCAGGTGTAGTCTTTTGAAAAATATGAGTAATCTCCAAACGTGCATCCTAAGATTCTCACGAAACAAAGCGTCACCGTTTGTCCAAAGTTATACCGCGCGTCCACTCAAAACCCAAGAATTCGCTTTCGGCACGGGGTCACGCAAATGTCCGCAGATGGAGAAAGTCAGCTTAGAACAGTCGCATGGTGCCCCATCCGGACAAAGGGGGAAAAAACGCCTACAGCCTGACCTTGAAAAGTAAAAAGAGAGAGAAAGATATAAAGCTGGAGCGATAAGTGCAGGAAGACAAGGGACGAGGGAAGAGCAGCGGCAGCTCCGCGCGTTTCGCAACCGAAAAATGCAACGGTAATCCGAGAGTTGGCCTCCTTCGCTCCCACAGCAGCAGCAGTGTCAGCTTCTCTTTCCTCCTTTCTTTCTTTCTCTCGCTTTGTCGTGCGCGCGCGAAGCTGATGTCTATTTCCGAGGACATTTTTTCTTATTGTGAGCGCGGCGTTCTTTTTTTTGCATACGCCGGTGACACTCGCCAATGAGAAAGAAACGAGGCTGCAGAGGTACAGGCACGTATAAAGCTGGACCGCTCAAATCTCAAATTTCGCGCGTTATATATACACGGAATTCGCGCGCAAAATTTTAATTGCGCTACCAACCAATTATACCTTTTACCGCGAATGTGCAGCTTTTAAAAATGTAACGGTGCACTTTTGCGCATTCCTCGTGTATAAATATACGCAGCATCGTCGAATTTAATCAGCTCATCGTCCAATAAGTCATCTATTTTTTCGCGAAAGATTGTACAAAACAAACCGCTTTTTAAAGGTTAATAGCATGCGCGCTATAATTGCTTTTTATGCCAACCATCCAAAAATATCCCTGAATTATAGCCAGCCAAAAGGAGAACGAAAAGTGTGTGTTTCTTGCGCTGCAGCACGGACCACGACGTCGACACGCATATTATTCATCCGCGGCAGCCTTAAATATCGCCCTTAATCCGAGTGTCTAATCCCTGCGCGTGCGAGATAGGAAAGAGAGAGAGAGAGACAGAGAGAGAAAAGATCGCGCGAGAGACTGTTAATCAGACCCGGCGCTTCTACAAGACAATCTTATTTATTGTCCGAAGGGCACAGCGCTGCCGATCCACGAAAAATATAGGGATATGGAACATTCTGTGCCGATTCGATTGATGAGCAAATTTGAATTCATGAGATATTTTAATTTTGGAAAAATAAGTGTCTTCTGACTGATGCATGTGGAAGTAATAATTATAGTAATCATCGGATTTTCGATCACAATTTGACGAAACGTATTGGACATAATTTTTGCGTCAGTAAACATTTTCTTTTCGTATTACCATGAATTACCATGAAAGTTAAATTAATTTATTTGGCTTGCCAACATTGTATTCAGTAATTATTCTTCAGCGAACTTTTGTCTACCAAAACGATGATTACCGAAATTCATGACTTCATAACCCGAACCCCCACTTTCGAGGTCACCATCCCAATCTATACACCTTTCAAAAAAAAAAAAAAATAATGAAAAAGAAAAGAAAATTAAATCTCAAAGAGCCACAAAAAGAAATTCTGGTCCATCCAGATCGACCGGCTCGTGGAACGCTCCATATATAGGTCTCTCTCTGATCCTGAGAGCAAGAGAGAGAAAGAGAGAAGCACAGCTCGTTTTAAAAGCCTCTCTCGCGCGGCGCGTGCATAATGTGCACGAGCGCGGCTGTATTATAACACGCCATCGCGTCTAGATTCGAATTAATCGGGACTGCTCCAACGGCCGCTAATTGATGACGCCGACTCCCGCGCCTCTCTCCCTGTCGGTGCACACGCACACACACACACACACACACACACACAGGCACGGCTCCCGTTGAGCGATCCCTGATTCTCTGGGCCCCTTATTATAACAGCGGGCGGCACCGAGTGTGCGCAGAAATTTTCACTCGATCCCTCGGCTGATCTGCTTCTTCTTTTTATCATTCTACCCGTGTATATGTATCCCCGCGTGGCGCCAAGGGATCGGGAATCGGCAGTGAACCGATACTTTACTCACGGCCAAGTGCGAGTTCCCCCCGTGAAGATTTGTTAAACAGCCGATAGTCAGAATTCCTTTTTCAATTAGAAATTTTCATTCTGAACTATACAGCGCGGCACCGCGTACCATGACTCAAAAACACGTGGACGACTCTTTACTCGAGGTTCGATTTTCGCGAGTAAAACCCCTGCGCTCCAGTGCAGCGGCAGCGGCGGCAGTGGCAGTAGTCGCGACGGGTATCCCGGAGAGCGACACGGTTAATGTGGCAATATGATATACACGCAGAGGCAGACCGAGAAAAAGAGTCGCTCGCGCTCATAGCCCTCGGTGCATATACATGCATACTATATACATCCGCCGCAACGCGCGTATAAAGTCCCGTGCAGGGGCCGCGCGTGTGGAAATACGCGGCTCTGAAACGGGAGAACGTTAACGTCGCCGCTGCGCCCGGTACATAAACCTGAAAAATACGACTACGCGCGCTTTCTCTCTCTCTCTCTCTCTCTCTCTCTCTGTGGATGTCGTGTGCTGAAGGAGCGGTGCACGGGCGGTTCGCTCTTTGCTGATTTTCCGCCACCGACGCGGCGCGGCATATATCGATCGAGCCGTTAAAAAGTTGAAGCTTCCGTGGAACCGCTGCGATGCCCATATACCTTTTTGCGCCCTATGCGCCCGATGCTCTCGGGTACGCTGTTTTACTCGCTCTCTTTTGCGCCGCGCTCCGTTGCGCCAAAGGGAAAAATTATACTCGACGTTGTTTGGGGGGGGGGGGGGGGGGGGGGGGGGGAAAGCGATGGCGGGAGCGGCGCGAATTAATCGGTGAGATTTTGAGCTGCGACTCGTTAGTTACCGAGTTTTTCCTTGCCTCCCCCCAAGACGATGGCGTTTTCGAAAGATTTTGGCTTTTGCACTTGCGGAGTAGACGCAGTGGACTTTATTTGCTGGAAGGAACATTTGAGATTTTAGTCTTTTTTTTTTTCTGAATTTTCGTTTTGGAGTTGGCTCTGCATAATGCGAACTTCTTATAATACATGATCGCTGGTGTTAAATTTATGTAAATTTATTTTTAGTATTTATTGTCTTTGCTGCACTGCGAGAAAATAGAAGGGAAATTCAAAGGAGTTGCATTGTTTCAAAATTCATCGTAAAATTTTATTTGAATAGAGTTATTACAATTAATTTAGAATTAATCATAAAAATGATAAAGAACAATGGAATTTCACGTATTATTTTATCATTTACAAGTAGATTCATTATGTATTAGTCACCTCAAACGCACCTAAATTAAAAAATTACGGCCACTCACCAAATAGCTTTACCCTATATATCCGTATTATTTGAGGTTGTCGGTCACATCTCGAATCTGTTTTACTATTTTGGTTTACTTAAAGAATTTGTAAGATCTCACGTATTTCTCGAAAGTCCGATTGCCCAATCGATGCACTCAATTATCGTTATTAATCGCTCAGCACCGCAAGTATCCACGCGCAATATCTAATCACGCGTCAAATAATTTCCTCCTCTTGAGTACCGAAAATCGATTCGGGAACGCGAGAAAAGAAAAAAACGTCATCGATTTCTTCCGAGAACACCCAAAAGGGGTCCCAATAAGAGCCTTGAGTAATCCTTAATGGATAGAAAAGCTTAAAAGCTTCTATAGCGTCATAGCGCAAAAGGTGTCGGGAGGGCGATTCGAGTAATATAATCGCCGAAAAAGTCTCGATAAGCGACTAAGTGGAAGCCTTTCCTTCTCTCTTTCTCTTTCTCTTTATTATTCGTAGCGGGATACTCGTCGCTCCCTAGGAATGCATTTCTTCTTTCTCTCCCAGGCCGGTTTTCTCTCGTTCCCCAACGACGAGTGCACATATATATGCATATTCATTCGTATATTATCGGGGAAAATTGAAAAGAGGAGCATAAAATTTCGAGGAAAGTTAATTTGGCCGATATGGTTTATTGGCGCTTTAAGAGGAGCCGCTATCTCGCGCGTTTCTTCCCTGTCATTGATTTTTCTGGTGACGAAGGCTTGTCTCGTTTTTTCCTTTTTTTCTTTCGATGGATTTTAGGATGGAATATAAAAGTTAATGAATTCTTTTTTTTACCGTATATGTGAAACGCCCAGAGTTTTATGGAACGGTAACGGGCTTGGCTGGGAGAATGTTGTTTTTCTTTTCCCTCGGTTTAAGTGACTCATTAAATCTAATTAAGGGCCACAAAAGTATAAAGCTGGAATGAGTGTTCATTTGCGATAAACCTATTTGTAATAATGTTAGGTTGATTTATTGACTATTTAATTTACGAGCCTCGGAGGAGAATAAAAAAGCGTGTACGCAGATACGATAATTTGAACATTAAGGTAAAATGATTTGTCAGGCCCATCGATTCCTTATTATATACGTATAAGAATTTGGAAGAATCACAGATCGCACGATTGAAATTCCTCCGCGTACTTCCGCTTCCGAGCTCCTGCACATACCAATCCACTCCCGTATAGAACTTAATCCGCGTCCCCGAGATTTTCTTTTCGCACGCGCCGTATAGTACAAGCAGGAAAATGTCGCCGCCGACGTGGGCGACGATACACTCGTCCATCACGAGTAGACGCGCCGCCGGCACAAGAAATGCGGGAAAGCTTAATGGCTGAATTCGCCGACACGGGCGCGGGGGAGAGAGATGATCGACGACGGCTGACTCGTCCCTGGCGATCGATCGATCGTGCGTGTCACGTACGACCACGGGAAACGACGGCTGCGAGACTTATTTCCCGTCTTTTGGGGAATTTTTTGAACTATTTTGACGATTGAAAGCCTTTTAGAATCAATTATAGAGAGCGTGAAAAAGACTGTTCGATTATGTATATGGATATTGAACGACATTTGTGCCGAGACTTACCGTTCCCGCATTCCGATGTGAAATTGTCTATTGCTTTGAAAAATCTGAAAATATAAGAGAAAAAGATTGTTAGGCTTTTATAAACAGACATTTTAGCTTATTTGTTTAAGTACAAATGTATGGTAATCTATATATAAACTATGGCAACAATTTATTTTTTTTAAGGTTACGATTTTTGCCGTACGCAAAAAAGGATCATGATTTCTATTTAATTCAATTTCAATACAGCTATTCTCGTAAAATCACAGGAAAAAGCTGCTGCACCAATCCACAAAATCCACCCACTTAATCATCAATCCCACTAATGTAAGTATATAAGACGCACGAGGAGAAAAAGGTAAAAAGGAAACTTGACCGACACACACACACACGCACACGTATTTATCGGTATGCTAGTATGCCGGGGCCAGCGCATCCTAAAGGAACGCAAAAGAGAAAAGCAGAAGAGAGGCGAGAAAGCACGCAGCTCGGAGGCTGCCGCTGCTCATGCTGCTGATGCACGAGGGATGCGAGGTGGGAGAGAGAAAGCTATACGAGATCGCGCGGCTCCTCGCGCGCGCGGCCAATTGGCCGTTAATAGGCCGTTTTAGCGCCCTCTCATCCCTTTCATCTTCCACGACTCGCGCAGACCCCAGAGAAAGAGAGAGAGAAAGCAGCCTCCCCCTCTACAGCAGCGATTAGTCTAACGTGATTATAACCACTAACTCACTCTGTTCGACTTCTTCTCTTATTCCAATCTTTATATATATACAGGCATTTCTTTCTCTCCCTCTCTCTCTCTCTCTCTCTCTCTCTCTCTCTCTCTCTCTCTCTTTCTCTGTGTTTCAAGGTGCACGCCTGTAGTAGGTATATATCGTGTAGATCCGAGGGAGAGATGAAGAAAAAAAGCTGGACGAAAAGGGCGAGAGATCGCTTAACTCATCATAATGACTCTCCACAATGCGAGAGTCGGTTCGTTTCACGGTGCGGCCACGCGCATAACGCCGCAGACACATTCGGGATGATGGTATGACGAAAGCAGAAAGAGCGCGGCAATAATAAGAGAAACCAAGGGCCAGAGAGAGAGAGAGAGAGAGAGAGAGAAGATCGGCTGGTCTCTCTCTCCTTCTCTCCCTCTCTGTCTTATATATACATTTATATATTGTGCCGTGGGTTGTTTCGTATAATTTTCTCTTCTCGTTGACGCGCGCGCGCGAGCTCCGTTCGGTTTTATATTGACAAACGGATTTATTCGACGCAAGGCCTCATGGCACGCGGGACGTGCAATCAATTATGCCTGACCATCAGCTCTTTTTTTTTCTTCTTCTTCCTTCCTCTCTTATATACTTTTTCCCCTTTTGGGGCCGAATGAAGCGCAGGCTTGTTATTAAAGTAATTAATCGACGCGCGGATTGTGTACGAGGGAAATTTTTAAATTTATATTATATGCGAGCTTCGCGAGAAGTGTGCGTGGTTTTTGGGGCGAGTTGCGTATAGCCGTTAAATTATGGATGTCGAGAGTAATTAAGTTCTTTTTAAATGTGCAGGTTTTTCAAATTGTATAAACGATGATAAATCGCAAGAATATGAATGAGAGTCATCGATATAAAAATGATTAAGAATACAATCAAATTATATGATCGTAATATCATCATTTCGAATCGAAAGTTTTAATAATCTTTATATAGAAATTTGAAAGCTAAACGAAATAACTATATCTTTTATGATTATCAAGACTCGTCTCTTAAACAAAAAAAAAAAAACTAGTACTTATACGTTTTACGAAAAGACAAGATGTTTGTTGTTCTCAAGACGCCCTCACCGCTGCACCAGAAATCAATTTAGACAAAAAGGTGCATCGTCCCAGTAAGTATTCAATTTGAAAAATCGATGATTAATGACGCTATTACTTAAACAATTTCGAGGGACATCATTTTTCACGCAGTGCGCGCGGCCCGAGAAAGGAACGAAGCTATAAACGCGCGGCGCGCATCGGAAACTTTATGGAATTCCCAAATAACTCGAGCTGGTGGAGAGAAAGCCAACCGAACGGGACTATAGCGGGAGCGCCGAGAGGCTGTAACGCAGCAGCAACAGCAGCACGAAAAATGAAGAAAGAAATAGAAGAGGAGAGAGGGCGAGAGGGGAAGAGAATACCTTCGAGTCTGCTGTACGCCTCGTGGAATGACCTGCATTTCCGTTTCTGACTTCAAGAGGCAGTTTATTGAAGTGGTTAGTGTATAACTTTTTTCTCCGATGATTTTCGAAATTCTTAATTATTATTTTAAGCTCTGATTCTTGTTATTCAGATGTATAAATTAAAAATTTATTTTAGTTTTGAAACTATCAATACTTCCAATTACACAATTGACGAAGATAAAAGTTAATTTTCATCGCAACGCTTAAAATGTAACTTCCTATGAAATCAACTCATTCGTAAACGAATTTAGAATATCTACAAAAGTGTCCCTCAAAACCACTAAAAAGGCCGACTACTCAATACCAGTTAGCAAACAGTATATTCTCGAATAGCAGTAAGTAAGATTCGAAGGCCGCATCGATCAGGAAGGAGACAACGCACTATACAACCGCGGATAAAGCCAAGGATACGCGACGCAATTCCGCAGCTTCCACAACACCCCGAATATCCTCGTGTCCACTGGAACGACTGCACGCGCGCATAAACGAAAATTCCCCCGACAAAAAGGCGCATCTCCGTGCAACCATGGGCGCCGGCCGCGTGAAAAATGACGGCTGTTAAATTAATTGGAGCCGCGGCGCTATTTGAATTACAGATTCTTCTCTCTGCCGAGGTGTCGACCTGCACCGCTGCCGAAAATAAAAACCTGCGTGCGTGTGTGTAGTGCATCAATATTTATAAGGGGGGGCGCCGATCCATCAGCAGTTTCGAACGACGACGAACGTTGACGCGCGACACGATGTCAGGACACGTACGTGCACCATGAGAGGAATTGATCGGTGCCGATCGTCGACGAGAACTATACGTATATCTATAGCGCTCTCGATATGTATAGCGTGCGTACAAGTGGAGCATGTATTACTTTTTAAATGGACGAGGCGATTGGGATATCGTTGTCTATTTAAATGGAGTTTTTAATCGCTGGCTCGAGTTATAATACATTTGCGTAGCTTTTTGGAATGGAATTGGGATTTTGAACTGGAATGTTCGAGATCCTGTGCCGAATTGGATTTCGTATCGGACTTTTGAAATGTTTGGTTTAACATGTAAATTTATGTATTTTTAATTAAGGCTATGTTATAATTTTTAACGCGAACGTCTGGAAATTACGTATATAAAACAAACTTGAAACAGAATAGAATGTTTCAAAAGTAAATTAATTTTGTATAATTAATGATATTTATAAATATACATAATTTACATACTTAATACTTTGTCGATACATCCATAAAGTATAGGTTTACGTCAAGGTGTATAAAATTTAAGCATTCATTAAAAAATGGAGCTCGCAAGTCGATATTCTTCAAAAAATATATACATAAGTGAACAATAAATTTTCGTACAGTTTTTAAAATTTATTTAAGGGCATGACGCGTACATTCTTGGCATGCGCGCAAAACTCTAAGAGTTAATTGTACCAAAGTGTAATAAGAGAAAGAATCCTCTATGTTACAGAAAAGCATCACGTGATTTATGGACATGGAATTTATCTTAAGCCACATATTTTCGGATCATCCAATTGACGCATGCTTATCGCGTGATTATCGCTAATCCATAATTTCATTGAGCTAATTATCCGATGGAATATAAAGTTTTCAATTCGAACGAATCTCGAATAAAATAATTGCGACACATAATCTAATTATGAAAATTCATCCATACAACAACCATTTTTCGCTATAGGTCAAGTATCGCCTCGCGTAAATATCATCACCGTGTACGTGCCAGCGTGAAACAAGCTATATAATCAAGCAATCACTGCAGAGAGAGAGAGAGAGAGAGGAAGAGATCGAGCGAGTATATAACCTGAAGTGCGCGCAATCGTCGGCAAAGCGAGTCGCGGATCAGCTGTCACGATCATGACCCTGAGCATAATGAATCGGGAGTCGCGTCGAGTGGCCCGCCTCGCGCGACCGCGTCAATCCGTCTCCGCTACTTTTTACCTCCCCCTCCACCCACCTCCTCTCTCTCGACCTTCGTAATGTCATCGCTCAATCCTTTCGGCCGCAAGCATTTAACCCCATTCAATATTTAAACCGTAAAAATATTTAACCCCCCAAACTGGAACTCGTTTTTTAATAAGACTGACTTGGAAAAGTGCAGCGGGCGACGATGTGCAACTGTGCCGGTAGTGAGCATGACCGGGTGACACCCAGGCGCGGTTCTGAATAGTAGGTGTTTATGACCTTAAAGTTTGTTATCGTGTGGTTAAGTTAAAGATGCGATGGAAGTTTGTTTATGTACTTTGAAGATGAATGAATTGAGAGTTGATGAAATTCGAAGTGACTTTAGACAGAGCATAGTAAATTTGAGTGATTTAGAGACTTAAATGAGTCAAACAAAAAGGATTGTACCAGTCATCGAGCTGGTAAATAAAATAATAATAAAAGTTTTTTATTATACTTTTTCATTACTTTTTATCATCAAGATGTTTTAAAATATTCACGTTGTAAATATATATGAAAAGAAACTTAATTAATTTCTTTATTCAGAGTACAACAGCTTTTATTTTTTTAGGTACCTAATAAGCTATGAAGTAATTAATCATTAATATTTGAAAGGATGATTCTTTCCATTGTTTCGTCCTTGGCAAAGTTTGTGAATTCGCAAAAAATAGCCTTGCCTTGACTTAACCTTACTTTTTTAATAAGCGCTCAAACTTCTGTCACATAGAAAACTGTAAACATTATCGTCCTTTAATGTTAAATGTGTAAAATTCATGGAAATAACTTGCAAACTGTTTTAAATCAAGCATTACTATGTAAACCAGAATATTCTATTCACGAGCAAATTTATTTATCTACTAGAGTTCTCGATTTATTAGCAAAAGATCGAGCATATACACGTAATACTTAATATATATTTTTTGTACATAAATTTTTCCGGAGCAGTCACAATTTCAAAATATATAATTAAAAATGATTTCGTATAACAAGTGGATTTTCATAGTGAAATGCTCCTAAAAGAAATTTAGTTCGCAGAGGCAAGGCCCCCACCCATGCTGCAAACAGAAACGAGCACTGTCCTTCCAGGACGAGCCTGCACCCATCGAAGGTGGCTGTTGCAGGGCTAACACCGTCCCCAGTAACCCCAGTAGCGGTAGCTGTTGCACAAGGGCTACCGCGCCTTCACCGCCGCCACCGACTTCCCCGTTAGCCGGACTCACTCGCTGCGAACTCGCTGGGGTTGCCATCGTTCGACGACGCATCGAATGTAATAATTATTCACGCTCTATGCTTTGACAACAGTGTCGATTTCGCATCAAACGATGCACAACGCCACTTACAACTGACTGCATAGTATTCGAGTCCCATAGCTCGAAAAAGATTTTATATAATTTTAGTTTCATTATTTACGCTCAGTCATCCTCCCTTAAATCACTGCCGAACAGCTCATTATCTTAAATATCTTCATTATTTATTGCTTATCGTTTATCCCATTGCTTGAGTTCCTTATGTATTATCGTAAGCACAAAAGGCTGGCATAAATTTTCGCCTTTCAACGCGGCCCGCGCTAATTATCCGTTCGCACCACGTAACGCGTCGTTCCGTACGATCATCGACCAAATACTTAGAATCGCAATCGCGTATTACGAGGTAAATTTCGAATTCGAATACCGAGACGCGCCGCCGCTCAACGACGTCACGTTCACTCCTCGTGCGCGATAAATTTCGAACCTTTTGTCGAGAAAGCGTCGACACCGCAAGCATGGCACGAGTGGGCAACCAAACCCTCTCTGCATAATTGGTGTATCGATGCAATCCCGTTCATTGTAATAATTAATATGCCATTTTCTACATTTCATGATGATTGTGACATTTTATAAGATTATAATGACAAAAAAATTTTTCACGCACTTTTCATGCTATTAACGTAACATTTTCTTTCCAGTCAGTCCAGACGTATCACCCACAAATTCATGTGGAAGTAAGTTTATAAAGCCTCAAGCCGCAATGTATATATATACATCTTCGCGCGCTAATCTCATTTAAACGCTCGAAAATTAAAACGATTAAAATCGGGTACGCTTCCCATTTGCAGTGTGCACCAAGAATGACTCGTGCAGCAAAGACAGGGACAAGGCAGAACAAGAAAGTAAGGAGAAGGAGGAGAAGGAGGTGAAGAAGGAGAAGAAGGATAAGGAAGGTGAGGAGGATAAGGAAGGTGAAGAGGAGAAGAAGGATATCGAGGAAGAGGAGCCGGAGAAAAAAGAAAAGGGAGAAAAGACGAGCGTCAAGAAAGAAACCGAAACACCAGCAGGAACATCAACGCCAAATTCGGGTACCAAGTTTCGATCTAAAAGTCGTGAGAGCTCGACCATTAGTTCATCGCGAACCCCGGCGCCCTGCCCTGGTAAGCTAAATCCCAAGAACGAGTGTAACTGCACGCCGATGCCGGCACACGAGAAAGTATCGAAAAGGAACTCAATGAAGTAGCTAGCGCTTTTTACAATTACTATCGGATACTTTGATTAAGCTTAAATACGTGGAGATTAAGGTTATTTTTCATGTGTGAGTTTTTTCTATAATTTAATAAAAACGAAAAAAATAAAGTATACCATTCGTGTATTTGAACGATTGTCGATACAAACTGCAACACTTTCTAATTAATCAGTAGATATATACAATAAGGAGTAATAGAGGTCGAGTCACACTCGAGGCCTGTACACAGACCCAATCAGTGATAGACGAATCGAATTAACTCGAGTCTGTACTGAATCGGACTATTAGAATCCGAGGCAGCACTCTGGTCCTGGAATAGAAAGTCGAATTGGAAATGAATTTTCGCGCGCGCTCTATCCCATTGTGAGAAGGAAAAAAAAAATTCGAGTGAAATTCAAATCCGATAGATAGCTGAGGAGAGGCCTCTTGATTCACGAGAGCGTGGATTTGTTTGAAGGAGAGACTTGAAATGCAAGCGGTTCAAAGGAGCGTAGGTGCAGGCACTGCCGCCAGTATACACGTATACGGAGAGGATTGTGGACGCGCGCGCGCGCGCTGCTGTTACGGGGCCGCGGGAATCTCCCGGTGAACGAGTACTGGACAAACACTGGACACTACGAGCGTTCGCGCTTGTTTTCCGAGAGATGCGCCGTTGACCCTCGATATGCGTCTTCTTGCGGCGCGATGCACTTTTGTTCTCTCTTTCGCTCGTCGGAATTTCCCGCTATATATATACTCGATGAATCCTGATGCGGGTGTATATGTGCGCGTGCAACTTCCTTATTGGGCTATTTTCGATTGCTTACGAGCTCAGTTTTCTCCGTACTGTCATATTTATTTTTGGTCTTGCGAAAATTGGGTCGTATATGTATAGGCAATTCGAGTGATAAAATTAAATATTTGCACATTGATTTTGATTGTTTACAAGAATGCTTTACTTTATTACACACTCTATACGTATTGACATATAACATTGACACGAATCGAGTGCTAACTAAACTCAGAACCATTCCTCGGCATTCATTATTTAGACCCCTTGAAACAAAGAGCAAGAAAAGCAATAAAACAACAAAGACGAGAAAAAGTGGCGGTAAAGCACGCGAAACTGACTACCTCGCGAGAGACTCGCTTGGACTCCACTGCAGACGCATCTCCTCGGGTGCCGGTGCAGTGCGTTGCGCCGATGGGAATAATGAGTATACGCGAAGGCGCGGTGTAATGAGGCCGCCGAGGAGCCAGAAGGCGAGAGGGGAAAAAGCGCCGAGGTGAATTTGCGTAATGAAGAGATCGGCTCGGGTGGTCCGCGGGAGAGACTGTAAATTCTGACGGCCGGCTATATGCGAATGCGCTGAGGCTCGACGACGATTTTCTTGCGCGACGAGAGGCTCGAGAGATCAACGAATCGTTTTCACCATTTATTATATAATATGGCCCTGCTTACAAGTTCGATTGAGCGATAAATTTTAGGGGATCGGGCTAACAAGCCGATCGTGTGTTTATCTTTATTGTTTTGTCGTTGAGATTGCCGCTCTGCGGATCGGGAGTAATTATTTCAATGTTTGTATAGCGGACAACACTTTTGAGGATGAAGGAAAAAGCCAGTCGATGGTATAAGTACGTCGTTGAGTACGCGTGCAAAAGTATTGAAGTAGAAATCGAGATAAGATAGAAACTTTCACATATTGTCCGTCGTAAATGTTTTATCAACACGGTAAACACTACTCTCTATAGAAACTCATTTCGCTACTTCCATTTGAATATATGCGAGCGTAATAAAAATTACTTTATACTACGTATGAAGTGACGGTGCGCGCGCAATCCCGCATCTACATTGTACGCCGCGTAACTATAAAAGCCAAAGTTATCGGCAACTTCTCGATACATTTTATTCCCTATTAAATGTATTTTTAACCTTATATTTTGTAGGTCGCTCGCATTCAAAACGGCCGACATATACGCGCACACGGGAGGATGAGAGCAGCAAAAAAAGAAAAAAATAACGTCTATATCTCGACCGCGAGGTTATTTACTTTGAATATCCTTAAGCGCTGTAGCGATTCGCGGCCGGTAAACTGTAAAATAGCCATTATCCGTGAAATAAAATTAATAAATTCAGGAGTTGCAATAACGGCTGCTGCTGCGGACACAATAACTTTATCCTCCGCAAAGTCCCCTGCGAATTACGCAGCGAATCGTCCTCAGCAAAAGAGGTATACTTATAACCTTCTGAAAAAATTCTTCGGCAATTCTCATTAACCGGTCGGTTCACCTTATATACATATGATATCACCGAAAAGACGCTTAAAAAATGCGTACCACCCACAATCTCTCTCTCTCTCTCTCTCTCTCTCTCTGTATATCTGAGCTTCTTTTTCTTACCCACGAGAGGAGAGAACGCGACGACGTGCGTATAATGCGGTGCACAGAGTCGAGATTGGGCTACGTCAAAACATTTGAGATGGGTTGTGTGCCGGGCGGCGGACTCTCGTTATATATACAGTGAGCCCCGCTGCAGGCTATAAACGTCGCGCGCGAAACCGCCGCCGCCGCGTGGAAATCGCCGCTATGCTGGGAGAACCGTGTGTGCTGCCTATCATTAAAAATTAATTGGCAACGATTTCGTAAATTAATTGGCCACTTTCTGACGGACGCCCGCGACTCTCGTTTATTTCGCCCATCGGTCCGATTGATTCTTTTTTCCTGCCTGGCGTGCGTCCCCCGCTCGCGTAGGCTTTCATCGCGCGGAACATCGTTAAAGCGCAAGGAGAATCAACTTTCCGCGTCCAATCAATCGTCCACAGCCGCATAGTCGATTTTCCCATAGCCGATGAAGAAAGATCCACGACCTTCGCGCGAGCTTCACCTTCGTTTACTCTCTCCGCGGTATCCTCTTACTCGCGGGTCTCTCTCGTGGGCATTGTTCCCTCCGGGGCAACACGAGACGCGCTCGCGATACACTTGAGAAAACCCATGTTCGACGTTTATCTCCCTTATTCTCTCTCTCTCGTGCTCCGGGAGGAATATAAAGACGTCGCCGCTCGCGACTCACGCCAGGCGCCACGCCAAACGCCCACGCGCTCGAGATCGGTACGCGTGCCCTTCCGAGAGAGAGAGAGAGTGCGTATATACGAGTAATAATGTACCCGCGCGCGAGTCTCGGGTCGTGCATCGAGGCGTGTATATAGTGAGCGTATGTGCAACCGCAGAGCGAGAGAGGCTCGCGGGTGATTCATCGAGGGAATCGTGTCGCCGGAGTTCTCGCGCGGGCTTGGGCTGTATACTGTCCATTTGTTTACCTCCTCTCACGCGTGGCCTATGGCTGTTCTGCGTCCATATCTCGCTGCTGCGTTTCTCTTTTGCGGGAGGCTCGAGACTCTGTTTCTGGGAGGTAGACCGCTCGGGATGATTGATTTAGCGACTCCACTTTCAATTAACATCCGAGTTTTTCGGGAAAATAAAGGAGTTCTTCTTTTCTTTTACGATGTACGAGCAAGACTAGAGTATAATTATTGAACGATAACAATCGAGACTTGAGCAAAATGTCAAATCATTCGGAATGTTTTACCACACTCTACACGTAGATATGCGATAAAAGATGGCGTTGGCGTTGGCGTTGGCGTTTTGTTAGTTTCCCGGTACATGTAAGTGTACTAATTATCTCTTTCGTCGCTTATATAGAGTCAGGCATTCGAGGAAGCGCCGTTTAGACGAGTCGCGCTAATAGGTCAGTGATTCTTCCCGTCGTGTGCGGTGCAGTGTCCAGTGTTTACGGACACAACGCGCATTGAGTGGCATATCGGCAGCTGGGAGACACGACAACGAAATCGACTCGATGCTGCTGCCGTTGCCTCTCTCGTTTGTCCACTTATTACATGACTACCGCGATGAATAATTCAATGCGAACTCGCACGTCCTTTCTTCTCGCGCAATTTTTGTTATCCCCGATTTCGTATACTACCGATGCGCCATTGTCTTATTTACACGTATAGCCTTGCGAATGGAACGTTGTGATTGTTCATCGAAGAGTCTGTGATAGTGGAACAGGTTCCTGACCTCCTTATTTTCTTGGAACTGGCCGAGTACGCACCGAAACGCCACTCCGAAAGGAAAAAAAAAGGGTTCCCTAGAATATCGGGAACGTATAGACTTGACGCCAGGCACGTGTTTACGTTTCAATTAACGTTGCATTCCGCTGCAGGAGAATTGCTCAATACTCTGTATACCGCTGAACGAGCCTTAACGAGGATAACCTCGAACCGTTGCACGTCTTTAAGCGAGACGATGACGATCCGTTGCGAATCCGTTTGATTAATTGCCGTATAGGGGCTAAAGTATGATTGTTATTTATACCTAAATAGCGGAGTTTAGGCCTCTCTTGTGCGAGTAAATTTCAAGCTCGAGATTGAATTCAACAATGAATAATTCAAGGAAATTTATCGGCGACTGCGAGTAATGGATTATAATGGATTATAATGGGGGATATATTATAAGCTGCTTTCGCCGCGGGTCGCGTGATTAGATTCAAATCTCTCGTATATACGCTCGCGGTTTTATATGATATTAAATTATACGATATTCTAGAAGGATCCGTGCGCGCATGAAACACCAGTATATATACCTTACATGAATTTTATAAATTATTTACAAATTAACTGCCGGTTGATGAAGAATTTTTCCATTTTTATCGCTCGTTCGCAATGACAAGTGTTCTTCCACGCTCGTGATGCAAAAACGTCGACGATTAAAATTATAATTCTTGTTAATCAATTGCGGTATAATGAATTGGTCGATAAATTTTGATTATAGTCGCAGGAATATCGAGCGCTGTAGAGATCGACACTCTTCCTTTCTCAAAAATGCTCGCCGACCTTGATTAAATATACAATGAGGAAATGGAGCTGGACTTTTTCCGCGCGTATTATTCTTGTTCTTTAATTGGGAAAGGAGAGGCTCCTTGCTCAATTTTATGCCGACGATTAAAATATCCGCAATCACTGGCAAAAGATCTCGACCGATTGCCAAGAATTTTATCAAGATTTCAGAATATCTGATGAACTTATACAGTGTAATTGCACGATAAATATCAGCGCTGCGGCCGCGCGGGAGCGGTATATTTTCGCGTCAATAAATACTCTTAATTACTATGCGTAATGGGGCTCCCTTTGTATATATACAGCGCGAGAACCCACGTCAGAATGTAACATCTAATAAATTCAAGATCCGATAATTCATTGTTATTGCTTGTACAAACAAGCGCTAAAGTCGCCCAGTCCGTAAGTTAAACTTGTACCATTGTTTTTTTCCTCCGATTTTTGCGTAAACGCGAATTATGCGGATATCCTGAAATCGATGAATCATGATTTTTATACGCACCGGTGTATACCTTATAAAACGCGATATTTCACCTTAAAACATTGTAAACATCCAATTAAAATTAAAATCCCGTAGCTCGTGGTAAACATTATTCGAATATAACGAGCACCAAGACTCTCGTGACGCGGTTCGCGCGCGTGGACTCTCTCGCACTGTCGCGTGGCATGAGAGACCGAAGAGGCGGAAAAAGAGAGGGAGAATCCGCGAGTTCAAGGATATCTAGGACATTAAGTGGCGCCTAAGTTAACCTCGAGAACCTTCAAGAGAGAAAGAGAGCGAGAGAGGGAGCTTTTGGAGCGAACGAACCAATCCGCGATCCTATCGAGACTGCAGTTAATTGCACGCCATCGAGTCGTAGCCACGTCACGCGCTCTCTTCTCGCTCTCTCTCTCTCTCTCTCTCTCTCTCTCTCCCTCTCTTTCTCTCTCCCTCTCTGTCTTTCTCTCTCAAAGAGATCGAGAAGAGCAGCACTACTTGTGCAAAAAAGAAACAATGGCAAATTGCCGGGAAGGAAATGTCTAGAGGTAGGGAGAGGATTGTGCATTAACGCGAACGTATACAGAAGAATCTATAGGAAATTGAGGGTGTGGAGTTTCGACGAGTTTCCTTGGGCTACAATGTTATATTATAATATTACGTGTTTCCTTATGCTCATCTATTTTGCAAATACTGTCATTATTTCTTCTTTAGTATTTATTCATCCTTATCGTTTCCTCTGATGGCATTTGTCTCATTTAAAGCTTTTCTATCTGATAATATCCAGGCAAAAATATATTTTCGCAAAATTACTGATTTAAATGTATTTATAGTGATAAATGAGATATGTGTATTATACTTTGCCTATACTCTCTAAGAACTTTTTAAATATTTTTAAAAGAAGACCAAAATATATAAGACCAAATGATCGGAAAAATCCCGCTTAATTTATGCTAAAATTATGGGGTCTAAGTATTGCAAAAAAATAAGTTATTTTTATTAGATAGAACTCTATATTGCTACAATTTTTTTTGTTCTTAATTTTTTTTTAGAATCTAAGCAACAACTTTTCATACATGACTGACAAAAGAATTAAAAATCCAATCAGCGAGAAGTAAAACGAAGATAAGAATAAAAAGTAAAGCTCATCCTCGAAGTCTGTGCGGCTATTAATACTCGGTGCAAGCGAATCATCATGTACTTTATTCTTAAATTATGCAAATCACTTCACCATTGATGGAAGGTCAGCCTGTAAAAGGTCTTTCTCCATTAACCTCCAAATTCATTAATTAAATAATTTTGTATTTTGACTTTTATCTATATGCTAACTAATCTTGTGTACAATGGTATGTCTTTTTTCCCATCGCCACAATGGAAAAAGAGCCTATTAGAGCATTTCAGGTCAGTCATTAATATATGATCAAAGTTTAAAGCTGTACAGAACGAAATTCACCGAATGTACATCAACCTGGACTGGAAAGAGAAAGATCTCGAAAATTGGAAAGTTTTCAAAAATGATGAAAAAAGTCAACGGAAATTTCAAAGCTTTATTCCCGGACGCATCCATTTTTCTTAATAATCCTTTTCCAAAAAAAAAAAAAAGACAGAAGACCTAATAACCCAATAACCCAAAATTGATACCTTTATTTGGTATATTTTTATCCATAAAATATTGACTGAAAGTTTTTTCATAGGTCAAAAAATAGAATTTCGAAGTATTATATTACAGGGTCTCGTATATTGTACAAGACTCATAGGTGCCAATGACGCGCTCCCGTGCTCCTTGATTTAAACATTATACAATATATCTAATTATTCTAGCCATCGTAAAAGCATAAAATTACGCTTACACCTCGTAAACCTTGAGAAGTCGTAAAATAAGTTCACCTTAACTATACACAGTGAAGAAATATGCATTAAAAATCCTGAATTATGCACTAATATACGGATTTTTTACGCACAAAGATCGCTGATCTTTTTTCTAGATTAAAAAATTACACAAATTCCCCAAATATTCCATTTTATTGCGAATAAATTCTGTTACCTCCAGCCCTCCGCCGAGCAGCGACACTCTTGCAAGACACGCGAAAAATTCGCCACCGTCGCGCAGTAAAAACACGTTAAATAATCGTCGGTACCAAAATCTCTCAGCGCGCGCGCGAACACCGCCACGAAACGCAGACCGAAAAAAGGGAAAAAACACATCTCGCGCTGCAGAGACGTATACCGAAGGGCATGAAACACCTAAAGGAATAACAGAGAAAGAGAAAATGCAAAGTCAAGGCGACAGTGAGGACGTAGTTTCTCGGTTTCTTCTCCTCTATGTGCAGCAGCAGCAGCAACGTTTTTCGCCTCTACATTCCCGCGCGCATAAAGAGCTCCTTTTGCTATATGGCGCGGGTTACGACACCCGAGAATATACCGTGTCATTGTGGGAAAATAGACTGCGTCTTACGCGCTTTTGCGTTTCGCTTTCTTTCTCGGGCTCTCTTTTTTACGGTGCAGCGCCGAGACGCGAACGACGGAGAAAGAGAGAGAGAGAGAGGGAGAGAGGGAGAAAAAAAGGAGTGGGAGAAATACAATCGCGAGACTTTACGACGCTACCTGCCACTGTAAAAGGGTTGAGCTGCTTTTTTTTTGCTCCTTGGCTATTTCTCGTTTTTTGGTTCGTTAATGAAAAGCGAGGGTTTTTGATGCTGAGCACTTGGAAAGGTATAAATTCCATATTTAATCTATTCTTATCCTCGTATCATGTAAAATTATATAAAAAAAAGATTACCTATTTAACAAATGCAGCGTTTCACCTTTTTTGCAGCGATTAATTAACTTTGTTTACTCGGACAATAAAAACATCCGTCCTATCAATCTCCGTGGTCGGCTATTCTCGTCAGCGCCAAAAGCTGATGATATAAACGTCGCTTTAATGTCGCATTCTTTATTTGCGCGCCGTCCTCTCCTTTTCCATAAAACCAAGGTGTAAAATTCCATCGTTCCGCGCGGCGATGATTGAACGCGGAAACGCTGTTACACGTCAGTCGCATTTGTTTTTCAAGTGAGTGAGAGAGAGAGAGAGAACGAAAGAGCGAGACGGCCAGCCGCGTGCGAAGAGAAAAATGAGTGATTGCGCTGTCGCGGCATTTGACGCAAAGTTTCGAGGGGAAAGTATACAACGTTAATTTGATATCCTTGAGGCATTAATAACATTTTATTACTCGGAAATTTGCCTTGGAAGATATTTACGCTGAAAACTATAATGACTTGTTTCAGTCTTTCACGCGTGCGTTTAGTTGCGAGTTCTCTTGTGCAGAATCTTATATATCGATGCGTTTTTCATCGTTATAAAACTACTGGCTTTGCTCTTACAGTATTTTTTTCTCCGGTAATTTCTGGTATTTTTAAGAACCTGTAAGAATTCAGTAACAGCCTTTCCACATCGAAGTGAGAACACGTTCTTATCAACCTATGTTGTTAACGCGCTCGCAACATCGTCCACCACGAGCTTCTCAAGCAGCAGCAGTAGCCAAAGGCAGGACAAAACAAGGAAAATCGCTCCTATTCAAAAAGAACAGCAAATACAAAAGAAAACGAGGCGCTTTTGATGTGGCACTCGCGCTATCTACACAATCTTCTACTCTCCCTGCGCTATATATAAGCGCAGCGCGAGCGGCGCGCGAAGAAAGCAAACGCCCGAGAGAGAGAGAGAGAGAGAGACTCGCGTTCGGTAAATCTTCGGACGTTTATTGCAGTTAATTAGCTGGGGCCCGACTGGGCGCGCCGAGAGAGACAGAGAGAGAGACCTATTTTGCATGCGAGGCGGGCAAGAAAAACGAGAGGGAGTCAGAGAGAGAAGGCAAAACGATTCTTGCTCTCTCTTTCTCGTGAGCATTATACACCACTTATGCGTGCAGTTGCGCGCGCGAGAGAGAAACAGAGATAGTGAGTGCACGTGTACGCGCATGGCGCCACGCAAAGGTTAACACGCTACTCCATCTTCAGCAGTGAATTGCTGCGTTATATGCGTGGTCGAGACGCGACATGAGTCGTGTGTATATATATATATATATATATATAGGTGCGGCAATGACGAGCGCTTTTGGATGCGTCTGTTCCTTTGGGGATTCGTTGCGATGTGCAGCTGGTTTGTGAAAAATGAAAGTGTCCAACGGATTTTCAAAAATTTGATTGTACGTTACTGAGATTGTTTGAGAATGCAAATAGGTTAAATTGCAGAGTATAATAAAGTGTGATATCGATCTATACAGCAGCACACGAAAACGCGAGCTTTGGAAACACGAGCACAAACCGACCGACGTTATCCTTTTATCGCGTAAGATTCAAGAGCTAGAATTTAAGCTTGTTGAAACGTGCAAGTCCAACCTAACAAGGCCTACTTATCAAAGCTTGCGTGCGATTACCGAAACGAGCTCAAGAATCAAATCTAAAACCAATTTATACAATATGAACCGCGTGAAAATTTCCTTCCTTCGATAAAGACGCATACTGTATGAAAGCGCATAAATTTCTAATCGGCTCAAATCGCTCGTCCCCCGTCGATACGCGAAAGCCGCGGGTGTGCAGATTTAATACGATAGAAAATTTACAATGGGAAAGAGCCGCGCGAGATCAGATCGCGTGCCACGAATGCGTTTAACATCTCGCCGCGCGCGTGTAGCGGCTTGTAAAATCCCCGATTTTATATGCATCTCGAGCGCGAAATATCGCGTTTACTTGACCTTTTCTCTCTCCCCCTCGCGGGATAGATTTCAGTGTGTGTTCCTTATTATAACGGTTGAGCTAGGAGAGTCGCGACTGCTTTACGCGGCCTTAATCGCTGCACACGTGCTAATTCCGTAATTGAGGCTACATAAACTTTTTCGCCTGTTTGTAGGATAGAGTAGAGTGCACGCGATTAAGGTGCGAAAGATTCTTAGTTGAGATTCTTTTATCGCGATCAGCTGTCATTTGGAACGACAATGCAAACCTTTGCTCAAAGCCTTTGTCTTGCAATACTCGGCTGCATCTATCTACTTTTATACATTTTATCTTTTCACAATCGTTTTTGAAGTTTCCTGAAATCATAAATCAAGCCAATTGCAACCTCGAGAGACACATTCAACCGATCGAAATAATCCAGACTCATAAGAAAGATCTTTTCCCACCGTCGCTAATTAATGTAACGACACACTCACGCCAATAGTTGCATTGTGCGACGCGTCAATAATCGTTCATATATACAAGAACCCGTGCAGCACTCCTATGGACGGCAGTCCCAATTATTTCATGCATTAATCGCTCCAGTACTGCAAGAAAAACGTAAACGAAAACGCATCCTCCGCGCGTATAATATACTTAACAAGCTGCCCGCGAATGAATTGGACGACATTAGACCGGCAGCGGCGTAATTTCATTTTCGTAACAAATTGTGCGTGCACAGAGAGCGCAATGTAATAGTCTGGAGTGAGAGCCCGAGGGCCTCATCGAGGGTAAAGCAGAGCTGCAAAAAAGGCAGCGAATGGTTGAAATACGATTGACATTAAGCTGAATGGGCGGTTAACGCGGCTCGCTGTACGAGTGCGCGAGTCGTTTTTCGCTCGAGAAAGAGAGAGGATGATCGCCGAAGGGCGCCCACGCCTTGGATGCGTGGCAGTGCAGCGCAAGTGCACCGATTGCTACCTGCTGCCGCTCGAGGCTCGATACCGCTACCGCCGCTGCTGGAAGAGGAATCTTTAGTGACACCGGCTACTGCAGATCAGATCATGCTGCGGAGGCTTTTTCATAACGTTATATTGGCTTGAGGCATCGCGGCCGTGCTTGTTATTACTTAACATTTTAAGACTAGGTGGGTGACATTTGGTTTTGGCATGCGCCCTAAATATGGTGATGTGGTCGATTTACATAATAGTAGTGATGTTAACTTTTTAGCAAGTAATTTTAATATTGCTGAAAAAAGCAGAATATAGAGAAATGTATAAGTTACTTGTAACTGCAGTTACGTGAAATTTTATAGTCAATTATTTAAGGATGTAATCTAATGGCAATTCTATATATTTGGTCAAAATTTCGAGCTTTAAAGCAGTCGTTAAAAAGAGCAGCACGTAAATCGTGCATACTTAATAAAAAAATAACCTTATCCTTCCTGGACGAACCTTCGAGAAATTGGCGATTCTCAGCGATCTTGTATATTTAACATTACCAAGTACATTCTGGCTCAAGTTTCAACTCGACCGCGATCCACCCTCAAATCGAATTTATTATCGGTCGAGCACGAATAATCGAACAATCCCAATCCCAACGAAATTCAGATATTTACCTTTCATCCTCTTTTTCTTTCAATATTAAAGACAGAGTCACCCGTTTACGCACCGCAAAATTTACTATATATACGCAAGCGCTGGGACAGTGCCACCAAGGCGTCCGCGGCTCGTAAAAGCCGATTTTATGCTGGATATATACACAGCTCGAGTATAATAAGAATACGCTACTCTTTAAACGCGCGCTAAAGAGATCCGAAGACACGGGACCTTGAATTAACGCTCCACGTGTACGTGCGCCCGTGTGTTTACTTTATGCAGTTTGCTCGCACTCACCTTTTTACATGCTCCAGCGGCGGTACTTGCATTCCCGGAATCATAACTTTCTGGTACTTGATGCCGGCGTTTGTGAAGTCCTGCGAAGAAGAAAAAGCAGATAGTTGGCTTATATCAGAGGATATGTGTGCGCGCGTATGTATGCGTGTGGTGGAGGCTTCGAGGCTGATTTAGGCTTATGAGGATAATTAAATGGCTTGGATGACAGCATTGGTAATCTGATTATGTATATCAAATGTTGGACGAGTGAAATGCATACGGGCTTTGAGTATAAAGTTCTTGTAATTTCGAGAGACAATTCGTGTTTTCGAAAAGAGGTATATTGATCTAATTAGTGCGTTTCAAAATGATGATAATTATTTGGGATGTATTAACATTAATGCGGTTGTATTTTGTAAAAAAAAAAGTCTTATAAAGAGAGATGAAACGACTTTAAGATTGATGAAATGATAAAGCTTGTACTAAGTTATAGTGCTCTAAAAATCATTTTATAAATGCAATGATAAACTGCAGTTGTGAATTTAATGCGATATTACTATTACGGACCTGAGTTAAAAGAAACAACGTTTAATCACATTTCATACAAAGAAGCTAGCATAATATAATGACACGGTTACCCAATAACATACTAACTCATCATCTAAACTAAAAGGTTTCTATTCAGTTAAAGATTAAAAAAAAAGCACTTTAGCTATCTACAAGTAAAACAGGCGCATAGCTGCCCGCGAGATTAAGACATTTGTCTTAAAAAAAAAAACTAAAGGTCGACCTTGCGGCCTGATGGCCGAGAAACTAACCGCCACGAATCAATCAGCGCGACAGCACAACGCAGAATGAGAAAAGAACGGCGTTCGCGCGCGCGTCTCTAATAAGCCGATCGTTCACCTCTCAGAAAAGCTGTACGCACTTGTAGTCCCTCATTGTCCGCTCGCCTTTCTGCCTCTAATTACGCGGCCAATGAGCAGCGGCGGCCCGTTAATTATTAATGACGTAAATAATTACGTGGGCGGCCTCCGTGGAAGCGGATCCAACTCGCGCGCACTTGACGAGAAAGCTTTGCACTTGGGATACATGGCTGATTTTGCTATACTCAATCTCTTTTTTACACCTTTCGACTGTTTAATCGAGGCCTGACTAGAACTCTATTTTAATGTTAGAAAGCCTTTGTTTGGTTGAAGTCTTCTTCATGGAACGAGTTGTAGTATTGTCTCGAAGCTGTCGTTTACCAATAATTATTAAAATCAAAGGAAAAAATCGAAAATCTATTGAAAGGCTCGTTCTAAAAAGGAGTAGTTTTTCGAAAATGCAAATTGGCCACAGGTTGGGCTAGAAGCAGAGCCCGAAGGTGTCATAACAGCGAGACTAATTGGCGCGACATTAGGTGATGAAGCCACTTATTGGCCATCTCCACATTTCCGAGCCGCGAGCGTCGAAAAGTGGAAGCCACACCGTGAGCGCCTAACTCCCTCTCTCTCTCTCTCTCTCTCTCTGCCTCGGGATGAAAATTCTCTCACCGCGACGGGAACAAGATGAATGAAAGAGAGAGAGAGTGAACGAGCTCTCGTTCTTTTTTAACGAGCCACGGATGCTTTAGATTTTTATCGAGAGACTGCTTGGTATGTCCCTTGCCGAGGAACTCTATCTTCATTTGGTCTAATATAGATCTTGTGAGCAGCTTCTTCTCTCTCTCTCTCTCTCTCTCTCTCTCTCTCTCTCTCTCTCTCTCTCTCTCTCTCTCTCCCTTATGAATTTATGGACGGGCCACGGAGAGATTAAATTCACGAGGCCGATGTACCGCCGAGTGAGAGACATAAATTCTTTATTGCATATTTTAATAAGAATTATTTATGTCTTTAGCTCTTTTCTGACATGTTCTACTACGCTCTTTTTTTCCTTTCATCGTCGATGTCTAGCGGCCAGGTATTCCCGCGCGCGTACATCTTTTATTAGAAAATGTCGTGAATAATTCTTGAATTTATTTGTTTTCATCGTTGACGATTATTAAATTTTTCATCTATCGTTGATGATAAAACTTGATTTGCAATGTTCCATGCAAAATTGTACGACGATAAAATTCGAAAATACATAAAAATATCTTATTTTTATTAAGACTTTTACAAATCTTTTTAAAAAAAAAATAATCTCAACTTTTTAAGATCGCCAGTGAAAGAATTTCGAATGAAAGTAATATTATTATACGAACAAAAATATAATTATAGAGCGATAACTCGAAAAAAATACGTTACAACTCATAAACTATATAGATCTCAAAAAAATAATCATCTACTAAAGTCGATTTACCAGTCCAGCCCTATAGAAAAGGAAAAAGAAAAAGAGCGCCGCAGCATTGAAAAATTAAAACAGCCGAACGAACTTCGAAAAAAAAAAAAGGAACTGTATGAACCCGTGCAATAAAGAACGCCCATGCTAGTCATTAAAAAACTAAAAGGCACGTAATATATATATTTATACATACATACTTTATTATAAAGTAAGTTCGATCCGTAATCCTATCAAGCTGACCCAGAAAAGAGCGTATAATACCCGCCTTTTATCACGTGCGGTTTTCTTACATCTCGTCCCAGGCCGCATCACCAGCGAGATATATAGTGAAAAAAGGAGCAGAGCTTAACATAGAGGGCAGCAAATTCAATAATAAGCTCATTAGTTTTACACCGAGCTTTTCTCCCTTGGCCAAATTAGCCCCGCAGCTCTTGGATCTTCCGTAAACGCGTAAATAGAGTCAGAGCGAGGACTGACCTCGGCTTCATCCTGCCTTCTCGCTGTATTATCGTTTGGTATAGGGTGTATATAGAGGTATATAGAAGTGGACGGGGGTCTTGTAGGACGACGACCGACCAAGGGAAACCGACGGGATGACTGATTTTGAGGAAAACCGGAGGGCCGAAAAATGATTGAGCAGGGGACAGCGCGTAAGTGGCTGTAATGAGCGGCTATAAGTTTTTTACGCCCTGCGGTGATTTTGGGAATCAAGAGGAGGAAGTAGAAATTTCTTGATGGCGATGGATCACACCGTCATGAATTTAGGCGCCATTAAGTATATTATTGTAAAATTAAAGTGTCTTAAATGCCAATGTATTTAAAGTTGTCTATATTCGTGTATAATTTTATAAAAAAAAAATTGGATGTTTCATTTAAAATGTTCTTTTCAACTGCGATAAACATTTTCCAACCAATTAATAAAAATTAATTATCATAACAAATAAAGTATTTATTAGAGGAAAATGATAACAGCTAATTTCTAGGCAAGTTTGGTATATATGATATAGTTTTAATGATTTGACGGTAGACGAGTAATTAGCTCGGGAGTAACCGAATGATGATTAATGAATTATTTTGAGATCGAGCGACAGAGTAACAAAAAGCTACACCCATGGAGCAGAACAAAGAGGATTGGAAAGGCGCAGCGAGGCGCATGTCTTCTCGTACTTATCAGACCAAAATCGAGGAATGTAGATGTTGACAAGACGCGGGAAAAAAAAAGAAAAAGTGGACGAGACCGACTGGTCTTGTTTAATGAGGCATTAAGAATTCATTTCAATATATACCAGGAGGGGAATGTCCTCTCGCGGCGTGTAAACCGATCGTATGTGTGTTGTAGAACAGCCGTGACTTTTTTCTCCAAACAGTGGAAGCTAATTTACATGTGTTCTGATTTTTTTTAACGGATCGATTTTATATTGAAAATTGTGTACTTACTGCTTGGTCGTAATATCGCGCGGTATTCGTCAAATCAATGATGTATTTCATTTTCGGGAATGCTTTCATTAAAATGGCCGTTGTAAACCTGTAAACAGAAAAAGAGTGGTTTTCATGAAATACAATAATTATATTTACGATGTCTATGGTAATAGCTTTGAGATCAGGCCATAATTCAATGTGCGAGACAAGAGCTTCAATTCTGTATTCAATGCTTGAGATGCTCGCGAATATTTTTTCACACTCGCGTAAGGGTACGAGGAAAAAAGATTGCGATTCTGCCTGCGATAACCAGGAAAACCGTTAAAGTGTCTCTACTCGAGATATATATATAAATACAGCTTGTACACTGCCCTAAACTGTAAGACGAGAGAGAGAGAGAGGGAGCAATTCACATTGACGGACGGTCTTAGCGCAAATAAACATCCCCTTTGTCTCGTCTCTTATCGCGCCCAGCCATCGCGTACGAATGTTAATTTAATAGCGAATCCATATTTATAAAGTCCATTCGTGCAAACTGCTTAACCTCTTTTTCCAGAGTATTGGGACGATTCGCATCTCTTTCCCTCTCTCTCTCTCTCTCTCTCTGTCTTTTTTGATAGAGCACCGGCATAAACGTAAAATATTATTCAGATAAATATTGCGCGTCTTGTGTGTTGTGCAGACGATTTATAAGGGAGATAGCAAGGCTGTAGGTATCGTATTATAAAATTGAATTGCTGTCTGCTGCTTGAGATTTTGTAATATTGTTGTCTGGATAGAAATGGTTATGCCAATCGACGAGGTAACAATGAAAATTTCACGTCAAAGAATAAAACAATGAAAATTTCAGGTTAAAGAACAAATCAAAAATACGTCAAAATTTCATTACACGGACTCTGTCGTTCTATCTTTATTCCAAGTAAGCTCACGAGTGAATAAATTTACATCGCGTGCAATCATTGTCAAAAGAGAAAGTTCGAGTCACCCCTCGTCCGCTTGGTAAATACAAAATAAAATATATGATATAAAAAAGTACGAGTGCATTTTATTTACGACGTGCAACAATGAACGTCCGCGTCGAGATCGAAAATAACACTTCTAATTGAATATCCCTATACTCGTTAAGCGGTACACAGACTCGCTGGTTTTGCGCACTCGCACGCGCGTGTCATGAAGGTATAACGTGTACGAAATATCATAAAAGTCAAGGTACTCACCGCTGCTCGGGCTGCAGGTTCTTGGCGACCGCCTGAAACAGAAAAAAGAAAGAGGCACTTGATGAGACGATCATTGGTGTAATGAAAGGACTGAAGGACATTGAGAATAATTGATAACTGATGGCTGCATACCGTATCTGTATATGTATGCAGTATATCAATGAGATGTGATGTATCAATAGTTATAATTGCTATAATTCGATTAATTTCTGAGAATGTGAATTCCTGGCCTTGTAAATTACAATATTTATTCATCTCGTTTTTCAAGAATTTCCCGCATAACTTTCGCGGTACTTAAAATATATTTTCCACGCTTATGTACCACTTTATTGGATAATAGAGTGTAGTATTAACAGGATCATAAAAAAAGGCTAAAAATAAACCAGCGGATATTTGAATTTAAAGTTGGTCGTTTATTATTCATAAGGTTCTCATGTACGCTCTTGTAATTAGTATAAACAGCCAAGTAAGTTACTTAAAAAATTATGTACAGCCGGGTAAAATGAAAGTAAAGAATGTTCTTGAGTTCGGAAAACACGT
The DNA here is from genome assembly GCA_900490025.1 of Megastigmus dorsalis. Taxonomy (NCBI): domain Eukaryota; kingdom Metazoa; phylum Arthropoda; class Insecta; order Hymenoptera; family Megastigmidae; genus Megastigmus; species Megastigmus dorsalis. Next base: position 125,618 of record UELU01138487.1, on the reverse strand, counting down.
TATATTACTGTCTTAACAAGCCACACTTTTAAAATGTACATACTGAAATGAATAAAGATGAATGGCGCAATTTCGAACAAGAACATCTATATATTTTCAATAAATATATACAAAAATAATAGATTCCACAGCAAACTGAATTCCTCTACGTACTACAACAAAATCCATCCGCTAATTGATACAACACAGTAAATCCATACATAACTAAGACGTCGCAAGTATCGAGGTAAAACCACGACGCCGTCACATATCGTTTTCTCTACTACAGCCGTCGTTCGAGCGACGAAAAGGGTTCAAGCCGAGAGATGCTCGGAAGAGCGGGAAAAGTCTCGAGTCATCGTTCGCGTACTTGCACGAGTCTCTCTCTCTCTCTCTCTGGTAATTAATAGCGCGCGACTTTGCCCGGTGCGCTGCACACGTCCACTCTTTTTCGGGCTTGCTGCAGCTGTTTACCGGTGATTGATTGGGTTCGCTCGCTCGCGGCGCGGCGCGCTATCAGATAACGATACGCTTCGGGAAAAACTGAGGGAACGAGCTGCTGCTGCCGTGGCTGCTGCTGCTGCAGCGACTTGGCGTGTAACGTGTGTGCATATGCCAGACCACAGGCGTGTGCTGTTATATGGAGCGATTCATCGTGTTTGTTCTTTTTTTTCTTTTGAAGTGGAGAAAGGAACTTTTACTCTTTTTACATTTGCTATACGGTTTGGTTCATGCTTAACAGTTGCTAATTAGGTGTTTTTTAGATCAGCAGTTCTGTACCGAAGAAAGTAATTTTTTAATTTAGTCTCGGAATACGCTAGAGTACGCGTTATATAAAATGATTCCTAATGCTTAAAACAGATGGTAAATCAGTCTTGATCGAATCAATTCGTTCTCGCTTTCTTTCATTTCTACCATCTCAAGTTTCATACCGTCGTGCGTCTACATAACTTGTCGAGATATTCAACGGACTAACTAGCTGACACCTTACTTTGGGATGTGCTTGATCCCATAGGGTCAAGTTACCCAACACACTAAAAAGTTATGTAAAAAATTTCTATCGAGTGGTTTCCAATCAGAGTCGCACTTTTACATGCTTTGACGTAAGCTTTCGTTTGAGCTTCGTTCAACATGCAATCATGTAAATCGTATGAGGTTTCATATTTATGACGAGTTTTTTTTTTTTCCAAAATAAATGTTTATAGTTATACAAATAATTCGTTTTTCTCAGATAAGGCAGACATGCCTATGCAAAATCATTTTCCACCCCAGTACGAAGAAACTTAAAAAGGACTCAAGCTGCGTCGAGCCTCGCCAATCCATGGATAGTACTGGTTGATCCGTCAGGCCGAGACGATCTAAGCGAACTAGATTCGAGGCTCGCGAAGCAGGCAAGATAGTTGGAGCGCGCCGCGGCCACGGCGTTAAATTGAAAAAAGCTTCGGTTCGGGACTCGCTGTTGTACTGGCGATCATCCGCGCGGGCGTGTGCGGACTGCCGGTGCAAGCTGCTGCCCACTATGGGTGGGCTACGTATATATATAAGAGGAGCGAGAGATGCGGTAATTGCGGGTCTATAGATGGGCACCGCGAGATCCGATTGGCTGGGCGTGGGAGATCGCTATCCGATATTCCGTACCGTGTCCCGATGATACACACTGCACTCACCCCCTCTCTCGGTATATATTAATAATAACGCACACAGGGCCACACTGTGGTGTGTGTATATATATATATATATATAGGACGGACGGAATCTCTCTCTTGGAAATTATTTTCGGCGGATATACGAGTTTCGCTATTCGGATATAGCGCTTGCGCGCGCGCGCGTGAGAGAGTATTCCCGTGAGATGGTCCGAGGATGCAGGCTCTGCAGCGGCTTCGCACGAGCGCGAATATTTATTAGTCGCGCGCGCGCGGCGACCGAGGACCGCGCGGCAATCGTTTATCGTTTTATGATTGCAAAGGAGGGCTCTCTGCACACGGGCTGTTGCGCTGCTCTGCCGGGAAGCGAATGGCAAATGCAGTGCCGAATGCGCAGGCTCCTTTGATCCAAGCTCAACCCGGGGGACGGAAGGGTGCCGAGGGGAGGGGATAATTTACAAGTGTGGGATAAACGCGGGATTAGTCGGACTCGCTTTTTTTTTTATTATTATTTCGCGAGATGGCCGGTGAGAAACAGTGTTGATCTTGCCGATTGTATCTTTGAAATGGTTTCGCCAAAAAATCTACTGTCCTGCATCTGCGAAAAGTGGGACTGGAAGAAACTAACGAAGCAATGGAAAGTTAGGCATTAGCCTGTCATTCCAAGAGTGGCTCAACTCAAACTTGATTAATATAACTGTTCCTTCTTTTAAGATGTAAAGAATGTAGATGGAAAAGTTTGGTTGCACAATAACCTTGCTTATAGTAATCGATAAGTTGATGGTTACCACAAAAAAAAAAAAAGAAAAAAAGTATCACCATAAGTGGACATTGCAGTCGTGCACTCGAAGGCACTCGGATGAACTCTCCCGATGCCCCCGAAACGATTCGCGTATACATACCTCAGCAATCGGGCTAAAATCACCTTCTGCGCTCGCTCAGCAGTGCCGCGCGCACGAGCCGAGAGTCCGTCAAAACAGAATAAACATCGCGAGAAAGAACGCGAAACTCTGGGCGCCTTGTGCAAATTTGACGTACGACCCGACATTGAGCCTAAAGAAAGAAAGGATCCCTGCGCAGGAGGCGCGCGGTACGAGCGCGGGGCGCAAACACGCCGGAGATTTACGGGCTGTCTCTCTCTCTCTCTCTCTGTGTGCGTGTGTGCTGGCCGTGCGTCCAGTGCAGTCGAGAGGAAAGAGAGAGAAAAGTGCGGAGAAAAGAGCAACTGGTCCGTGTGCCGCAGACGCGAAGGTAAAAGAAAAGGACTGTTGCGAGAGGGAGTACGAGAGAGTGTCGAGGAACGCGTGTGAACCGAAGAGGCAAAGATGAGCGATTACGGAGGTCTACTGAGAAGCCAACTGTTGTTACTTTATTAACCTTTTGCCGCGCGCGAACGCAGTAAGCTCTCGCTGCACACAGCCAAAGGTACGCGCCGTATAGTCTTGTCTTTCTTGCTTATTAGCGGGCTTGGGATCGTTTTTTTTCTCCTCTTTCAACGGACTCTGCGCGCGACTGATGTATTCGAGAGCTTATTTTCATAATATTGCTCACGCATATATTGATAAAAATGTGTTTATTTTAAGTGGCGGCTATCGTTAAAGAACGAAATTGATTCTTGCACGGGTTGCGCAGTTTCTCGGACTTAATTGGTCGCTTAATTCTTGTATAGTCAGCGCTCAAACACAATTAAGTATAATTTATTTTATTTTTCAAGGGAAGAAAGAAGGTATGCAGCTGCTGAATCGGTAACGCCGCGGTACAAGATACTTTTCCAGAAATATAAACATTCGGCGGTCGGTCCCCCCGCCTATAAAAAGTAATACCGCTGTTTATTACGAGTAATTATGTATACACGGAAATTCATTAATTCCGATCTCCCCGAAATCGCAGAAACAATCTGCATTCACCGACTAATACGATAACCCGGGACGTCCATAAAAAAGGAAACAGAAGACTCGCTCGGCCAACTGGAACAACGTCGTGTTCCCGCAAAAGCTACACGCGCAGTTTTGATAAATCCAACGATACGGTCCGCGCTAACTCAAAGCTTTATTTACCAAAACAGGAGCTTGGATGCACAACAAGAGGTGTATACATATATCTGACGCAATCCTGCACGAGGCAGATCGTCTCACGGAAGGATCTGCATACAATGTCGACGCGTATTAAAACGGAGGGAGTAATCCGTCGTAAATGGAGAGATAGAGAGAGGCCCCTCTCTCTCTCTCTCTCTCTCTTTCTATCTTCAAAAATCCTCACGCATAATGTATATATCGCCGTTAACGTTGTATAAGTTATTTACGAGCGGCATAATCGTTTTACGAGCCGGTTCCAAAGTCGCAGGTATACAAGTAAAAAGAAAAAAAGATCAGCTCTCGCGAGCGCGTGCGAGTCGCGATAGTCGAGAGTGGGCTGTGCGAGCTGCTGCGTTAGCCTCGGAATCCTTTAATAAGCGTCGTTAAAGCAAACGCGAGAGGTATATATATATATATATATATATATATATAGGTATGAGGTGGATCGTGGCGATAATCTTGATTTAGCTGGGATTTTTGATGCTCGAGCGGCTGACTGCGTATACGGCTGCAGTTGTGCAAATATTGACACGACAAGGAACGAGGATAATAATGCGGATTGATTTTGATATGGGTATCCGCTGTACGCACATGCTTTTTGGAACTCGAATTGTATATACTTGCACGTAAAAGATGATATAAAGTTTGACGCTTCGACCTTTTCATTGAGTTTCCATAGTCTTCCTCGAGGATTCCGATTAATGATTCTCCGACGATGTTTTGGAATTTATCTTATTAGTACACTGAATAGTATTTTACTCCAATATATCATATGACTCATAATTAATTATTTTGTAAAATATAGCAATAAAGATGTGTCAGTGGTTGACTCACGCGGGTCCGAGAAGTCAGTTTCACCAACAGCAACGAAAATCGAGGTACACACACATCGCTCACAGCTTGTAAATAAATTTCTGCATAAAAGAAAGCTAATGCAGAAGCCAACTTGGGCACACTGAAAGCCCCCAAAAACACATGCATATTTCAAGAGCACTAACCCTGAACTTTACGAGACGTTCCTTCGCACACACCGGGGTATATACCTATACGCGCCGCACGAAAAATAAAAAAAGAGCCCGACTGTGTATACAGAAACGGGAAAAAGCCAAGGGAGAGAGAGAGAGAGTATAGTATAGTAACACGTCGCTAAATCAGCGCTGGCGGCGCGGCGCACTGCACGCGATATGTAGGCGTCGCTCGGAAGTCTCTCTCTCTCTCTCTCTCTCTCTCTCTCTCGAGTCGTCCCGCGCGCGGCGTACACCCAACCGATGCATATGGATGCCTCCGCGTCGAAGGTATTTATCGAGGATATTTATGAATGGTACACACGTTCGCTCGTGCGGTGTGCAGTGGCTTCGTGGTGGACGAAAAAGCAAAGGGTTCCTGCTTCTTCTTCTTCTTTTTCTTCTGTTCGGCAGCGAATGAAGCAACTGTTCAGCCGTGCAATTTCCTTAGCGCGTAGCAGCCAAAGTATTGTGGCTTCTCGCGTGAGCATATGGATGATTTATTGGGGTTGATGGCGATGAAGCTTTATGACGTCGAGTGGATTTTTACAAAAATTGCGTCTAGACGGAAGAAGTAGTTCGTTAGAGCAATCAACTTATTGGTGACGAACGAGAAACCCCTTTTTTTGTTATAATATGTGATACACAGAATTAGGTTCATCCGAGGTGAGATCAAGGATGTAGCAGAAAATTTGTTTTGCAGTCGACGCATATATTGGCCAATGCCTTGATCTGTAAAAACGTGGATAGATGTGTATAACATTTTTAATGGAATGTATCACTGAACTACAATATACACATCATAACGTAACAGATATTTATGTTTAGTGTAAGAGAAAATTGGTATGCGTTTCAGGTATGACAAAATCTTCATCGAAAATTCAACTGAAGTTATCAAAAATCATACAACAGTTTATCTTTTCAATATCGACAATATATTTTGAATAACGAAAGACACCTAGAATATATATACATTGGGATCAACAAAGAAGCCAGGCCCTGTTTCGCTCTCCGAATGATTCGTCACTGGATATAAAACACAAAGACAATAACACCAGCATATCCCAGACGTACAAATACGCAATTGCCACAGCCAACGACTTCGACCGCACATACAGGCACACACACACACACTCAGAAGGCGTTTAGGATGCATGGACTACAGTTCGCACAGCAGCAGCAGAGACTCGTCTACGTTTCAGGGTAGACACATTTCGGGAGAGGGGTATACAAGAGATAGAGAGAAAGAGAAGGTTGGGATGTGTACGACGAGGAGGATAGACTGCTATATGGCTACCGCGGACTGATATACGAGCGACTTTATGCGTATCCACTTACTTCCTCCTTTGGCAAGCGCGATATTCTCGAGAGAGAGAGAGAGAGAGAGAGAGGGAGAGAGAGAGCGAGAGAGCAAGTATATATACACATATACCGTGTCTCCAGCGGCGAAATGGGTCAGAGGCTTGCCACGCGCGAGCGACTGCGATTTTGAGCGGTGCAGAAGCAGCGGCAGCGGCAACGAACGGCGGCGGCAGCATCAGCAGCAGCACTTTGGAAAATATAGGTCGAACAGTCGCGGGGATAATTGGGTGGAACGGCTCGTACGAGATGCACGATCTTCTTCTTGCTTCTTGGCCTAGCTCTCTGCCTTATACTCGCTTATACTCCTCGTTAGAGATCGCTTTCAATGGCTTATTGTGGAGCTTGAGATCCTTACTTTTCGTAAGATCGACTGAATTGTCATTAAGCCTTTGAATTGCTGGTTCTATTTGATCTGGCTCTAGAGTTTTCTTTTCAGTTGCGGACTTAATGAGAGGTGAAGATTCTCAACGGATGAGTTTCTTCGTGAAACTAATGATAGTCCAGATTCTGTTAAAAAAGGATCATTTATGGGTAAACCGAATTAACAAAAGAAGAATTTACCGCAGTCAAATGAGGAAAAGAGGACTTATCATAACCACCATCTTTCCCACTCATAATTGTTCGGTATGGTAATGTAATGCAAGTCATCCGATATTCGGTATGGAGCTCAGCAGCTAAAGCGTTTAGTTTGCGCTAAAGATAAGAGAGAAAGTATATCCACTGCAGGTAGGAAATATTGACTCGCAGGAAACACCTTGATATTATTTTTCTTCATCCCTGGGACTACTACTACGCGTCGCGTAGCGCTCGTGACTTATTGGAATGCTGCGATGAAAGCACGATGAGGCGAGATAAGGGATCGCGCGGCGCTTTTGGAACAAATTTTCTGTACTACAAAATGGAGAAAGGCGTAGATGGAAAAATCGATTGGTCACGAGAAGAGAGAGAGAGAGAGAGAGGGAGAGAGAGTTGCTATATGCGAGAAATACAACGCGTCCAGGTCAGAATTCTGAGCCTCGGGTTTACCTGCAGCTATCCTACTCTCTTTCTCTCTCGCCAACGATACGATGATTAACACGTCCGTGGAGGAGAAGCAAACCAGGTAGAAGTATAACAAATTTAAATCTGTATCAAAGAGTCGGATGCGCGATTCGGTTCTTTCTAAATGCGCGAAGTGGATGCTAGAAATCTGTTTTTTTTTTTTATAATTATATATTAGTTATATTCATGCGTGCTATGCGTACCTTATGTTATTATCAAAACATTTTAAATATGTTTAATTAATGTATATATTTTGTCGTAAGGAACACGCCATTAAAGTAATCAAAATGCCACCCTCTTAAAAAATTGAAAATAAGATTTATACTCATGTAGTCATACCAAAAAAACTTTTCTCCGATTTTGGTGGCTTTCTCTACCCCTCCTCCCTCCCCAAGACAAGTAAAACTCCGCTTTTTTCATATTTGATTTTTTTTATCGCAAACCTTAAGTTAGATCGTTTCAAAAAAATTTATGGAATAGGGCATGACCAATCTTTCTCTGAATATTTTCTAAACCAGGGGATTGCAAATCTGAACCTAAAAAAATTCCGAAAAATTTTAATTCGATGTATCTTTGAAACGTAGTCCAGTTTTTTTACAAAGTTATGCCATATTCAATTTTCCAATATTCCATTTTGGGGTTCGAAATTAGAAAATAATTACAATATACCGTTAATCATTATTTATGAATAATAATAATTTCGTAAAAATAATTTAACAATAATATCCATACTTAATTTGAGTATGAATACAAATTTTAAGTCATCAAAATTTTCATTCTTTATTGTTCGATTTGCCAAATTTTAATTCAAGCGTATCTCACCTCTAAATTAAATAACCAATCACCTATAGGTTTTATTTTAGCTTCACTTATTTCGGTCATCACTTTTTAGAAGGGGATAATTTATATAGATTTCATTATTTTTCAAAAATACTAAAGTTATTTGATGGATAATTTTTGCCCTTCTACCAAAGAATAATTTCAAAGCAGCATTCATGGCCATTTATCATCAAGTACTTTGAGTGACTTTTAAAACTGATGCATTTTTAATAAAAATTTCCAAGTATTCCATGGCTAAGCTAAGTTTTCTTGTTAAAATGTTATTATGGATGCCCAAATTAAATCTTGTATTATAAGCACAGGCGCTGTAATAATAATTTATTTTAACGACTTATAAATCTTTGACGGCTCTTTAAATGCCACTGAAACTAACTTTTCCGAAATGACCATATAAAACTGGATTAATCAGGCGAGTTTTTAAAAACTTCGTTATACGATCTCCTTTGTGAAAATCTTTGAAACACTTTGAAACTTTGTAGGGCTGTAAGTCAGCGCATTACGAAGGTCAGCTTAATATTTTTCTTTAATTAATGTCAGTGATTCAGTCGTCTGTCAATAAAATACAATTATGTTTCATTCTTCATATACGATTAAAAATATTACAGGTTAAAAAAAAAGAAGAAAATTGATTGTGAAGCACTTATTTTTCTGATACTTTATTAATAGTCGAGCACATCGTATAGCTTTGTTATGGGGAAGGAAAAGAGAATAGAATTCGCATGCAGAAAATTATATAATTATTCATGAATTATAAAAAAAAAAGAAGGAAGAAATAAGAAATCCATTATTCACGGAGTTGGGAGTCGAAAGAAACGAAGAAACAAAGGTCCATTAATCTCGATTTCATAGCATCGTGGGTCGGGAATACGAAAAATGGATTCCACGAAAGGTCGGGAAAAATGATTCACGGTGCTGTGGTGTGTGCCCCTATATCGCGATTTACGGGAACAAGTGTTTCTGGTGCTCTCGCTTAATTATTTATCTAAGAGGATTCCGCCCTTTCTTATTTAAGTGCAAACATTCGCTCGCCGCGTATCTTCTTTTTTATTCGATTTGGAAAGTGGCAATTTAGGAGATCGGGTAGGAAGCGTATCGAATCTGTTGAGTCTACAACTCTTAATTATTATTTATTACCCCCAGAATCGATAGATTTTGATATAATCATTCAGTATATCTTTTTCAAGTTAGTGTAGTAATATAGGATACAAACACGTCTATTATGCTTATTTTAATAATGCACTATTAATTACTATAAAATGTTAATTTTATCAAATTTCACGGATGAAAATAATTTGAGTAATTGGGAATTCATGCGTTTATCGCTAAATTCACGAAACCTGCAGCTCCGAGTACCAGTTCTGTAAATCGAGCAAACAAAAGCGAATCGGACAATCGAAGCCGCAATCAAAGCCCAAAAGAAAGAAAAAAAAAACACCACTCATAACAAGTCCAGCCTCAAATAATACATCGTTACGCGCGGGCGAGAGATAAAAAAAAAGCGAAGGTGAGAGCACAACTGCACACGAGAGACGCGCGAATAAAAGAAAGCGAGTGATTGACGCGGCGCGGCGCATCCCCCGATGATTCAACAATGCGACGCCGATTACGATTCCTTTGTACTTGACGAATTGGTCATTAAAGTCCCGCGAAGGTATCGCGTCGGGCGCAAGCGAGCCTTTGGCGGGGGCTTTTACTGCTGCACTCTGATGCTGCGCTGCGGCTCTTTCTCCGGGTCCCCGTCACACACGCGCACACTCTTTGAGGATGCAAAAAAAAGAAGGCGAGCGAGCGAGAGAGAGAGAGAGAGAGAGAGAGACAAACGCGTGCGCGCGCGAGGCTGCGGACATGGACAAAGATTTCGTACTTTTATTTTGAGGTTAGGTGTGTTTGGCTGCATGAGGCTATCTGTATGGGAAAATTCTTATGATATTTATATTTATTTCAGAAAGGTAATAATTGGAGCGGTATACCATTGTAGTTTGAGAGTCGAATTTCTTTGAAAATTTTGAAAAACTTGAAAAGTTTGTGATTTTTATTATGAAACAAGAGAGAAAAGTGAAACATCGAAGGTGAAAAGTAGGCGAGGAACTCGGTTAACGAATTTTCGCGGCTCGTGCACAGCACCCAAAAACTGGGCAGAAGCTGCAGAAGGCAGAAGGAAGGAGCTGCATATAGAGAGAAATCGAGAGACGAGAGTACGGAGGCCTGGTAAGGAAACTGGGCAAAAAGCCGGGCAAAGCGGGCAAGGCCGAAATATGGGTGTAGTGCCAGTAGCCGCAGGGGGTTTCCCTTCAACGCTGCGCACGGCCGAGCTGCGGCTGCGCTTCGTCCTCGGCTCTTCTTATTTATGTGCACCGGCTCACTCACTCTCTCTCTCTCTCTCTTTCCCTCGCTTTAAAGAGCAGCGACAGCGGCGGTGGCGGTGGCGGTGGCGGCGGCGGCGGCGGCGGCAGGCCCTCCGATCCCGCGCTGCCGATAAGCCGGCAATTAAAAATCCCCGGAGAGAGAGCCGAGGCCGGGGTCTCTACACATTTTTAACGGGCAGCTGAGAGCGAGAGAGAGAGAGAGAGAGAGCGAACACGGAGATGCACTCGCGCGAGAGCCGAGTCTCTTCTAGTATAGTGGCCGCCTGCCCTCGACTTTCGTGGAAGTGGCGCTGTTCGCTGCGCGATGCTCATGCTATGCGCGGAGAGACGAGAGGTCGGTGTATATATATATATACACTGCTCGTACGTCATTTTACCTTTCCGACAAAATCGTTGCGTCCTGACGCGCGTATGGCCTCTTCCCTAATTATTGCCGTAGATGCAGGTGACTAGATTCTTTGGTGGTTTCGGTGTAGGTTCTGGAGCATCGTTATGCGTTTGGCAATTTGTGCAGAAGCTGTGCTGGTTTAGTGTATGCGAAGGTTATCGTGCAAGGGATACGATGATTGTTATTATGAAACAGATCGTCAAATTTGATTCGATAATCTATGGACATTTTAATTATTCAGACTGGTAAAACAACAGTCATTTTTGCTGATTGTACTTATACGATTTAGATATATATGTATATACCTTTATCGAGCTGTACACGTGAGGCAAAGATTAAAAATAAAACAATTAAAACAACGTTTCCAATTTCCATTTTAGCATACACAGTATTGAAAATTTCCAGCCATCTTGAAATGTTAAAGATATAATCGTTTAATCAAAATAACGGTATACAGAGCTCGTACAGGCGATCCTGAAGGTACAATCAACTTTTTGGTTATATTGCAGTCATGATTTTTGAAATTTCCACCTCGAGTCCGTGCGCACACTTTTATAGCCCTTAAAATTTAACGAGAACGCGGCCATTGTTACATTCGGAATCGCGGAACTTCTTCCTCCAAGTCACCGAAGTTTTGCACAAGTCATGAACGTTCTCTGCTATATACACTCTCGCCGAAGCTTTTGTTACAGATTCGAATTCCAAATTTACTAGAACGACGTCGGGGGGATTCAAGATCCGAAACTCTCTCTCTCTCTCTGTCATCAAAAGTAAAGCGCCGTAGTTGTTCGCTCGAAAAAATTTGACAATAGATCATTAACGGTTATAACGAAAATCTAGTTTAAATAAAGTATTACAATTGCATTATACAGATTTAGTTTTTAGTGGTTGAAGAATCTACAATAACTAAATATTCAATTTTATTACAAAAAAAATGAATAAAAAAAATGTTAACTTTTTCTAATAGCTGCTCTCTTCTTCTACATTAAATTAATAAAATCTTAGTTAGTTACTATCTCAAACCAAATCTAATATTTGACAAAATAAGCTCTAATACAACATTCGCTGTGCAAGAAGAAACGCTTGTTTAGTATTTCAAAGGGACGCGGGCTGAAAAAAACATTAGTCTCGACACATGCTCCGGGGCCCGGAGAAAAAACGAAACCAAAGAACGCATTAGTACCTCGAGAAATCCCTAATTTATGTATAAGAAGCGGCGAATATGCGTTCAACACCTCATGATTAATTTGTCCCGCGCGATGATTAATGAATGCGAGAGAGAGAAAGAGAGAAAGAGAGAGAGAGAGAGAGAGAGAGAGGGAGCCCCAAGAGGATAAACGAAAAATCCTATAAACTTCGGGACTTAGAACGGTGCAGAGAGGCCACAAAAGCGAGCCTTAGAGGGTAAGCCGCCTTATTATCATTATTTTTTTCAATTTACCACTCACGGGGGCCTCGTCCTGCACACCTTTTGTCCCAGATGGCAACCGAAAATTTGACGGCGCGCCACCATTCGGCATATTTCACCCGCGCGCAGCAACCCACACACGCGTGTGTGTCTGTCTGTCGTCGCAGAAGAAGAAGAAGAAGAAGAAGAAGAAGAAGAAGAAGAAGAAGAAGAAGATGAAGAAGATGCAGAAGAAGCAGAGGTAGAGTAAGAAAAAAAAGGACCGCCCGCAATATACTTTAGTGCATTTCGGCTGGACGCGGGAGAGTCGCTCTCGTGTATCGGTGTCGCAACAATGTGGCCCGTTGTTAGTTAGTCGCGCGTGTGAACAGCGTGAACCCGTCCTCCTCCACCTCCTCCTCGCGGCTGTGTCTTCGTGTGTCTGTGTATGGGTGGAGGAGATGGAAGAAGAGGCGCGAGAGAGAGAGAGAGGAGGCCGCAAAAGGGAAGAAACGGGAGGAGAGAGAAGGAATAATAATAAGGAGAGAGATGTGGCCCGGCTGCTCGTGCATGGTGTGCGTTGGGTAAAGCGCATGAAAGCGAATGGCCTGTTTTATCTTTGGGAAGGAATATTGCAATTGTTCGGTCCTCTCTTTATTTGACGGGGCGTTCAAAGAGTGTTGATAGATTCGCTGTTGTCGAGTGTCTGGAAGTGTACGAATGCCTGTCTGATCATTCCTAATGCTTAACTACTTGATATCTAAGTATAGTAATAAAATTATCAACTAATAATGCACATTGACCATAAGAGCAAAAAGAATGAATACATGAATTAGAAAGAATATGCAGTAACATTGGCTCATCGGAAGTTAGAAGCTAAAATAGAGTACCAATATGGTATAGCGATGAAACGATGTATGATTCGGGAAAGACAGAAGAAGAGGCCGTTGCAGAGATCAGGACTTTGGAAGACACATTTGTGTAACACTACATTTAGGGAGCAAGCTGCAACAATGCGTCTCGACTCGCCTTTTTAACGTCACGAGAAATTGGGCGAAGGCAGAGTTTATCGCGGGGCCCCGATCTCCGTGCGCGACTGATATCTCAAGCTGAACACAAACTGGAATGCTCATTTGTCTCGCCTAATTAGATTAGCGGCCGCACTCTCATCCACTGGACTATACATACTTGGTACCATTGTTCGCTATACTGGAATTCTATGATCTCGCCCAAGCACTTGTGGTCTGCACCCGACTTTTTTGAAGAACTTTACCGCTTATTGTACTAAAATTGCACATGCATTAAAATCCAATCGTAATCGTTATCTTTCTACATCGTATTTATTGCTTCAATAGTTACATTATAAACGTGATTCATAAAATTATGTTTGGTAATTCTATGACCTATCGAGTATTTCAGCAAGTCCATCGTGATTTTGTTCAACGTCAAATTGTTTACCCGACCGACAATCACGGCAAAGAATAAGTCCTAATGAAGCAAGCGGCAATCCATTAGAGTTACCAAATTTCCTGTTTACAAACATCGAGCGCGCGCCAAAATCCAACAAATAGTAGATGGAAAGGAAAAAAATGCACTCTCTCTCTCTCTCTCTTTCTCTCCGCTCCCCGACAACGAGGAAAAAAGAGAAGCCGAAGCAATCGGCCCAATCAGCCAGCTGAAATCTCTTCGCTCCCAAGTGAAATTTATGTCTTTCTCGCTCTCTCTCTTTCTCTCTCTCTCGTGCACAAAATCGATCAGCAGAAAATTCCCGGCACACGCTGCTGCTGCCGGTCTGCTCCCTATATACCTGAGAAGCGCGCGATTATCGACGCGGCTCTTTTTGGTGGCTGCTGACCAGTGCCGAGAGCGAGAGAGAGAGAGAGAGATCCTTGTATCCGAAAAATCGATAAATTTCTCAAAGCAGCGTTGGCGGCTTAGTAAAGCGCGCGCGCGCGCGCGTGTGTTTCGAAGCTGATTGTTTTAGCGACGGGGGTGGAAGCATGGGAATACATTACGTTTAACAGGTATAACGCGGCTGCAGCGAGCCTCTCGCTCGAGCTAAGAGAAATGACGCAAAGATTAACGATGAGACAGACACCGGCGCCTGTGTATTGCATTCTCGCAATAATGTATAATGCTATGCGAGAGCTGTGGCGTGACTTGGTGATCGACTCGAGGAATGCTTGTCTTTCTCTATTTTTTTGGTATCTTTTTTTTACGTTCTGTGCGAGGAGTGGATTTGCGGTCGATGATTTTTTGCAATTCCAAATCATATTTGCCTTCTTTTAAAATAAGGATATACAGGGATGTAGCGCGGGGGTAACTATTATATACTTACGCGACAAAGATGTGTTACGGTATTTAAACTTTTTGGGACTCACCTGTAACAAAAAGAAACATATATTTATTATTTCAATATCGTAGCTTGGTTCACAGTTAATAACGTAAGCATAGACATAAAAATGTGATTAAAAATAGAGTTATTTTGATATCTTTCAGCGTCTAGTATTATGATCTATATACTCTAGTATGTATAATCCAGGCATATGGTTTAATACACTGTGTATTGTGTTAACTATTATGAGATAAACATATATAGTACAGTAGTTTGCGTAGCTATTGTGCGTAAAAATGATCACAAGTGATTTTAGCATTGATTTTGGTGTAGAAAATCAGCAATTAGTTGAAACTATTTCCTAAAACTAAAAATCAAATTCAATAAATATGTTTGTAACTCGGTGAAATAAGCCAGAGCAAACAACCCTTGTACGCATATACTCACAAATAATTTCGTGACATACAGTACGAATGTCCAGTCAACCTACGGAACTACATAGTTATCATACATCGAATTAATCTTTCCAAAACGATCGAAAATCAGAAATAAAGTATATCCCTGTGCATACAGCAGTAAACGACAATCTCTCGTAAAAGTCACTGCACAGCCATATAGTCTATATGTTCAGTCGCCCCAAAGAACCATCGAAAACGATAGCTGTTAAACTCATCTATATCTCTCTCCTCTCCTCCAAAGACTACATATCCCACATATATCCTTACATATTTTCATACATAGAGGGTAGGGATATATACGAGCATTACTCGTCTATACGCGTGTATAACACTTGCCAAGTGCGACGTGTATGCTTACTCTATGCGTCTCTCTCTCTCTCTCACGCGGGCACACACGAGCCACCGCTTCCCCTCCGTTTAACCATGGGCCATTATCCTGACTATCGATTCCGCGAGAGCGCGACGCTGCAATCGGCTCGACTGCACACACACACACACACACACACACACACACACTAGCTCTCTCTCTCTCTCTCTCTCTCTCTCTCTCTCTCTCACCCCCGATTATAGGAGAGAGAGAGAGAGTCTAGACGCGGCCGCGAACCAGTGAGTTACGAGGGGCACTTACCGATTTGTCTTATGCAAATTGCTCTGACGCTGCTGCTGCTGCTACTACTGCTACTGCCGGTGGAGAGAGAGAGAGAGAGAGAGAGAGAGAAAGAGAGAGAAGGGGGTGGGGGGAAAGTGCAATAAACTCGCGCGCGCGATGCACATCGGGCGAGCCGTTACTTCGATACGCGACTTTACGGAATCCTTGCCCGCGTTATCTACGCGGCTCTCTCTCTCTCTCTCTTTCTCTTTTTGCCTCGGCAAACCCTCCCGCCGCTCGATATTTCCCGGGGGATATTTTTAGACCCGCGGCGCGTTAACCCTTTTATCGAGCGCCTTTCTGGGAATCCCAATTTTCGTGTGCCCCTAAAGACTTTTGCTGGCACTTGTAACCCTTTTCTTATTTCGTCGACATTTAAGTGGGGACGACTTATGCCAATCTCGAGTTCATTTTATGACCATTGAAAAATCTCTTCAGTGCGATGCGGTAGATCGGTTTTCGGTAGACTTATTTATTAATCTAAAGAATTGATCTCATTAATCAAACAAATGGTGTTGGGAACATTTCGTATTGCAAAAACAGAATAAATGATTTTTTCAAGGTTACTTTCTTATTTACTAACGGTTCGAGGATCTCTCACCTTTGGAACTCGTGTCATCACTCACGCTTAAGATGAATGAATCGCTTCGCGCCTTAAACTCACCCCAGCAATCGCAGTACACGCCTACTTTTAAAAACGGAGGTTTTTTAATAATAGATTTGGGTTTTTCAGTTAAAAAAAGTGATAGGGACCCTCGCATCCGCTTCTTTCGATTGTTGTGTAAGGGTAGCACCAACAATCAGTGCGCCCTTGTCAAGGAAGAAACATACGCCACGCCTTATCCTGTTTCAGCTTCTCGTTTTTCGCTTTAAGATATTTTACTTTTTCTTTTTCGGTACAAGATTGTAAAGCAAGCACGAGTGAAAGATGTTAGTTCATAACAATTACAACTATAATAGTCCGGAATATTTGTCTTCGTAATTATAGAATTACACGGAACAGTATATTATTCAGTATTATTTGTCTTGAAGAATTATCCATGTTATTTTTACTTGTTCAGACCACAATATATTTTATTATAACGTATATTATACCATTCCTATCTGATTAACAGATCTTCCAAATACAAAAATACGGGATACTTAAGAAGTGAAACATTGAGTATTGCCCGACGTATAAACATTACAAAAAATAAAATACAATTGTTGCCATCAATTCAAATCACTTACAAGGACTTGACTCCCATAAAGCACAGTACGCAACCGAGCAACCATTGAACAAAATATATACATCAGGCATGTTAAGCGCAAAGTTGCGCCATATTTATGATCCACCGATACCCATCTAAATGGGGGCGATTCCCGCATGATCCCCAGCCATTGTCCTCCGTCCAAGCACACACTCAAAAATCCTTCGAGACATCTCCCACCACACAAAAGACACACACGCGGCAGATGAAGCAGAGACAAAAAGTGAAATACCGTACATGTGAACAAACACGTCCTCGAGGAAACGAAGAAAGGACGAGAAAGCAGCACATGTGTGTAAGAGCGGAGAGAGAAAAAGTTATGTGACGGGAGGAATGGGGTGGGAGGAGGGGGGGAGTGGCAGGTGGGACACGAAATGGCGGGCGCCGCGCCGCGCGCGCTATTCAACGGAGATTTGTGATGCGGAGGCATAAAGCCACGAAACCACGAGTGAGTGTGTGTATGGGGAAGGACCAGGAAGCAGCTTGCCGATCTCTACCGAGTATTCTACTGTCTACTTTCTTTGATTCTACCCAGACTGTATTATGGTTGAGATAAGAAGTTTCATTTTTTATTACGGAAACGGACTGATAGGAAAAATGTTGTTGGAATTGGTTAAATTTTTAAGAAATCCAGGGATGATTACTTTTTTTGGAAAATGACGGGACTTTTGTTCAACCGGACAAAAATATTGTGGCGACTTCGATAAATATTTGTAGAGTTCGGAAAAAATATTTTTATTTTGAGAAACTGTAGTATGTCGTTTGGTGAGATAAAGCATTTTATTGAAGAAGTTTGTGACCAATAGGCTAATCTGAAATTTAAATACGATTTTGAATATTTTTTTTTTAGAATTAGTTTAATTGTTTTTAAAGGATGCAAAAATATTTATTAACCGTTCATCTTATTGTTGAACTGGTTTGTTTGTTAAAAATTATAGACATATGATGTGTTCATGAATTAAAAACCGTTTTTTGAACCACTTCTACTTATTTTTTTTTGCGTTCAAATTATTAGAATTGCTGGCAGAATCAATTTCTTTACAAGCAAATTTCATCATAAAGAAATTTCTTACATTTTTCAACCAGCCAAATTAATTTTCCCAATGTTTTATACATACTGATTCTATATTGCGTAACACCGGCTTTGACAAGTAAATTATGGCGCAATATTACTCAGTAAAATACCAGGAACACCACACAAAATTTAAGCAATGCATGATTCGATATCGATATCCAACGTTACATCGCGCACGTATCCGAGACACTGCCGCGTATATCCCCGATAAAAGGCTTGAATTCCTGCTCCCTCGCCGAGTACTTTTTCACTATCATACCCCGCTATTAATCTAGCGATTTAAACAGACCGAAAAGGGAAAAAAACACAGCAGAGACGAGAAACGCAGAGAAGAAGTGAAATATCCCGTTCTCCTTCGATTTTGGGTGAACACCCTTTATCTCGTCCATCTGCCTGTGAAGGAGCGAGTGCGTGCGTCTGGCAGACCCCCGCGAGAGAGCAACAATGCATGACGGATAGTGCTCGAGATATCCTCTTTCTCTCTTTCTCCCGTGAAGCAGACGCGAGGAATAGTCGCTCGTTGACAAAAAAAAGGGAAGGTACGCACATACACACACGGAGGTACATAAGTGTACGTGTACGTCGAGGAGGAAGCTGTCGAGTCAATGTGTCTACTGGCTGTGCGTTGACTATATTCAATTGGTCAGCGATCTTTATGATAGGCTGCTGCTGCTGCTGCCGAGAGTCTGTCTCTGCGTTCAGTGCCGGACAATATAATGCGCGTGTTTTTACATAGAGGAGAGAATCTCCTTTGATGGAGGTGACAAGGCCCATTGTTGCCCCGTCGATGGATTCGTATAAGCAGAAAAAGAGAGAAAGATAAAGAGAGAGACTAGGTGCAGAATAATAATGCGCGGTTCGTTTGACATTTAGATGACCTTCCGATATCGGCCGATATGAAGCATCATGCTGCCGAGTTATTACACGCTTGTAATTTTTATTGTTTTATTTGTATTTGGGAATCAATTGAATATATCTATTCACGGAACTATGACTTGTATAAGAGTATGCCTTGCGATAATGTTTAAGTTAATTATATAATTAGGGGATTATAATAGGTAAGAAGTTATTAGGGGGGAATTAGCGGATTATAATAGGTAGGAAGTTATTTGGGGAATTGGAGGATAATAGATAGGTAAGAAGTTATAAAGCTTTATCACTAGAGATGCATCTACAGTTTTAACCTTACAACATCAAACTTAAAATCGCTACATTTTCGATTGCAAATTTGTTTCAAGTTACAGAAGACAAGTGCCAACAGTATTGCCATAAACCACACAAAATCCAAGCTGTTCTCACAAAACCAACGGCAGTGAAAAAATACAGCAAAAGGGGGCCAGCTCAAAATAATCCCATCTCATCTCACTCGTGTAAAAGAGGGGAAACAGTCCCCGTACCCACATGGTCGCGCGAGTCGTGCATAAAAAGTGTGGCGTTTATGACGTACGTAAGAGCACACCGACGGCCATGACGACGAGGACGACGACAACGACGACGTAACCTCCACCTCTACGAGCGAGGGTGTCCGCGCATGCAAATTCTCGCGCGTACACGTGTAACGAGAGAGGAGAATCCCAGGCTATCCCATAGCAGAAAAAAAAAGAAGAACAAGGAGATCGGGCCGTGAGATTAAGGAGCCACGCTACCGCTGCTGCATTTTCTTCCTCTCTCTCTCTCTCTCTCTCTCTCTCTCTCTCTCTCTCTCTCTCGCTTTTTCGTTTCTCGGGCGCGTGCTTCCCGGAAAGATGGACACTCTCGAGGAATCTCATCTGGTGAGCGCAGAGCACGCGCCCGTGCGAGAGAGAGAGAGAGAGAGAGAGAGAGAGAGAGGGAGATGTAAGGAGGTATATCTGATGAGACGCGGCGGACAGGGCGACACTAAAGTACGAGACAAAAGTGTTTCGCTGCTGCTGCCGCTGCTCCACCCGCTTCTGCTGCTGTTGCTGCTGCTGCGGTAGCCTTTCACGATTGTGTACCTTTTACCCCTCCTGCCTCGTGCGCTCGCCGACGTAAATGTCTGTCTACGAGTTCTCTCCCTCTCTCGCAGGCTTGAAGGGAGCCACTTAAGAACGAAGTCTTATTTTGTGGCTGACTGGGTTGTACGCCGCAATTCGGGGGTAGTAGTGCGCGCTGCTTTCATTTTTGATTTTGGCTCCGATTAGATCTAGTATTATTTACAGATTCTGCTTTTGAGACTGAAAACTTGCAGTTTTATTTCCATGATAACGTGTCTTTTTGTTTTAGATTCAAGCGTTTCAATCGTTCGAACTTTACTTTTGTTTGTGTTGTTCCTTGTTATTAACGGTAGTCTAAATATTTCTGGACTACGTGCTACGTATAATTCTAATTCCAAATATTAACAAATCATAGAATTCCACTCGCGAATATCCTTGTGCAAGTCAAAGAAGCTCTTGCACTGTATCTCCTCTGGTACATCCATTGGTCAGTCTCTGATCCTCTCTTTCTTAGTCCAGTAAAGTTCGCGGTCCATTAAGTACTTTATATGACGGCACACACACGCGCGCGCGCGTAGAGAGCCTCGGTATCCGTCTTTTAGCATCCAACGCCGCCTTTATGTGTCTCGGAATCGCGGAAACTTTCTGGCGTATACTATACTTTCTCTCTCTCTCTCTCACTCTCTCTCTCTCTCTCTCTCTTTCTCTGGGTGTATATATGCACCATTCGCGCGCTTGCATCGCTATCCCATACATCAGAGAGAGGACCAAGATACAAGAGTGCGGTTTCACCTCTCGGTCCAACGCACACGCGACGACGCCGGCGCTCGAAAAGGGGCGAGAGCGGATTTTTCGTTTCATTCTTTGGTTTTATTGTTACGAAGGGGGGTAGGCGTTTTTTTTTTTTTCTGTCGGCGCTCGAATTCACATTGTGCGCGCCGCGTGACGTCCAACGCCGAGGATGAGAAACAGTCGCCGCCGCGAATGCGTGTAGCAAAGGAGTGAGGGGGGATATGCTTTTCTGCCTTGGAGCAAATTTTGGTACAAGTACAAGTTGTTGCAGGCTGGACAGAGTGTGAATGCTGTTGCGGTTTTGGTTGCGATCACTTTGATGAAAGAGGTTCGGATTGTGCGTAGAAATGCAAGAATGGTAGGCGAAATTCATGCTACGATTTATTTGCTTTCGGTGGGGAATACTTGAAAAAACATCAACGTAAGCTTGAGACGTAAGTAAGTTATTTAAAGAGCAGGATATTCGAATATGGTATTAAGACATCATGTATTTTATTATTGTACTTCTAAAAAAATTGTATGAATATAGATTTAATCTTAAAATAATATAGTGTCGGATAAGTATAAAAAGCATATATAAATTCCAAAGCACTTTATGAGCCATCCAAGAAAAAGCTTAAAGTTCTTACGTTAGATCGAATTCTTAAATGTATACATTGGAAGGTTGAAAGTCGTAAAGTGTATCTTTATAGCTGGCGAAAACTGGTTTACTCGTGTCATTCGATTAAGTAATGCAATTACGACTTTGAGAAATACGCAAATAATCAATTTCTTCGAATTTAAAAATCCCATAAAAAAATGTATTCACCGATCGAGTCTTTATCTCGCGGAGAGAAAGATAATATTTTACAATCCAATAAGTCATGTTTTCCGAGAAACAATTGATACAAAAACGGTTATCATTGTTGATTATCAGGAATGTAAGAAAGTCGGGACTCGCGAGGCGCCAGAGCAGCAGCAGCAGCAGCAGCAGCAGCAACGAAGCAAAAGAAAAAACATAATAGAAAAAATACAAGAGGAATAATAAAAGGAGAAAGAAAAAGAAACGCCGGGGACAACGTGAGAGAGTGGAGAGCTCAAAGAAAGAAAGGAGGAAACGAAGGCGTTCCGACGATACGGAACGCCATGCGTGCTTTTGTGTGTATGTGTGTTTGTGTGCGTACACATACGTGTCGGTAGCAGATAAGATCTCCGAAACGAGGATCAGGAATATTTTACAAAGTCATCGAAGTTCCTCGCTAACTTCGGCATAAATTACACCCACCCCCTTTCTCCCTTTCTCAACTCTGTTCTTACACACATACGAGCGAAAGCTGCTATTTTCTTCCCCCTCCAGCGCGAGTTTCCACTCGACTTTCGTGAATAAGAGAAAATGGTACGAACAATACATAAGTTCATTTTTACTATACTTGTGTATGGGTGGATTGGTATGGTTGAAATTATATCAGAAAACAACTAGTTTGAAATAGATCACATTTTAATGTGTGGCTTTTAAGGATAATAGAGATACTAATAGAGGAATTTTTTTTTAAGATTGCTGGGGAAATGTCATATACGATATTCATACAGGAACAATAGATTAGTAACCATTATTACAAGTGCCTCATTTAAATATATTAAGCATTCAATACGCTTGTTTTATTGTTGATTAGTTAAGCTTTATGACCATGACTCGAATATTACATTCGCAGTCTTAGAATCTGAATTGTTGAGCGATTAAATATTTGCATTATTGATAGTGAGAATAGTACACACTGACTAATTGTTCCATTGTGATTGTTTACTCTCTTGATCATCTAGTGAATATTAAGTCTCAGTTATTTTAACCATTTAACCTTACTTCCAGTAAGCTTAGAAATTAATATTTTGCATAAATACTTCAGATCGTCAAGTCCAGCTATAAAAAGACGACGAAAAAATGATCATCAAATTGGTTTAGGACGGTCGGCAAAAGAGCATTTGTCGAAAAATTTCGGTAATATTCTTCTGTGCCTTTTGGAAGCGCAAGGTGACCTGACGTTGAGCAAACACTTGGAGACTCGGAGAGTCGCTAACAGCGTGGGATGCACGGCCGATACTCTTCACCAAGCGAGTGAAACAATGAGAAGAGGATCCTTCGGCGGAGTCTGGAAATCCCTGGGATCACCGATTTCAAGACGAAACTTCCGAGAAAAAACACTCGGCGGATATTTTTTCGAGGACGGGTCCGAGTGCAATGTCACGATGAACCTCTGCGAGGCCTTTTGTATTCGGCCGCTTACTTTATGCTAATGCCGTTTTAATTGAATATTTTTGGAAACTTAATTGTTTCTCTTGTATATTTTGATAAATCGACTTGTCTTATAAAGACTGACCAAGCGATTTTTGAAAATGCCTTACCGAATCCATACTCTCATATAAATTCTGGAATTGTGCAGTGTGTCTTGAAGTTTTTATACGTAAAAGCGTAAGATACTACAGCTATAAAAGAGCCTTGAAAATTCGCATCTCATATTACATAAAACATGGATACATTGACATCGTAGCATTGGTGGTAAACTAAACAAAAAAAGAAACCTGTTCCTCGCCGCAAGATTTAGGCCAGAGATTCTTTAATGGTTTCTCAAGCATCAAAGGTTTCATTTTTTAATCAATATTTGCGGACTCTTTCAATGAAACATTCTGTTTGTCTTTCTTATTAGCATAATAATACATCGTAGGTATAACAATTCCGTTGGCGATTTCCGTGTAAGAGAGTGTGATCGAACCACTGAAGAATGAGTGGTGGAGATCTCGGAAGTAACGAAAATTCTTTGGGTAACCGTGACACAAATTCGTATTTTTTAAGCGTTTATTGAACCTTTGGGTCGAGCATAACGTTTAAGGTTAAGAATCAAGGTAAAAAGAATGCGGGAATCATTTAGTATATGTACGATTTCCTTTTTGGTCGCTTTTCGCAATTAGGAGAGACCATTAGGGTACAATGATAAGAAAAATACTTGAAGTAGAATAACATTTTTTCTTTTAAATAAAAATATATTCAAAGTAACTTATCTTATAATGAACACCCTGCGGTTAATAAATAAAAAGTACCAATATTTTAAATAAATTTATCGAACATGAAAATTAAGCTCTTTACGTACATAGGAAAACTGAACCTAAATAGACTGTAAATTTTTGTTAAACTTTTTAAATTTCACTATCCCAATATGAAAAATAGATTAAACGATCCCTTGCTATAATAACGTCAAATCAACGAAATTTCTTTTAAAATTTATTGTTAAAATGAGATTTGTAATCAAGAGATTAAAAAACTAAACTTCGTTTATTTTGCAGCTACGAATATATTATAGCCGTATACACTAAATAATTTGATTATCATTTGATAAGCTATCATTAATTCATAATAAATAAGATTAATTGTCTCTAATTAACTACATTAATTAAAAATTTACATAAATTAAATAATTATTATATTTAAATGAACTGACGAAGGGATTTTCAGGTATTTATAAAGTTACACTGAAAAGAAAGTTCAGTAACTTAACCGAACATTTAGGCGCTTATAACCAGTGGGACACCAGTAATGAAATTTTCAGTAGACACTGGTTATTTTTACTCATGAGTCTCAATGATTTCAGTACGACATTTGGCCATTCACAAATGTCATTTTTTAATTTAGATTTTTCTGTTGACTATTTTTATTCTCAAATCATCTTTTTTTACAATACCTATATATATGCAATAAATGATTGTCTTACTCGTATCTATAGATCAAAATATCTAAGTTCAAGAATACTAGTGTATTTATGACGACCTTGTACATAACGGTTTACTAGTGTAAAAATGAGAATTTTTCTATTGTTTGGAGATCTGTAAACATTAACGAGTCCTTTGCAATGATGCTTATAATGCTACCATTTCAGCAGAACGTATTCAGTTTCAAAAGAAAAAGTATTTCATAATCTATTCATTTTCATTCATAAGTAAACGAAATGAAATAAATGCTTCGGCAACCGTATTGACACCCCACCCGACACCTAACCTTAGCGCCATTTAAAAAGTACGTAAAATTTATATGACGTATTACTGACATACCGTCTACTGACATCCCGTCTACTGACATCTAATTAATAATTATAATGTAATAAATTAATTAAAAGGGACTAACTCATGTTAATCATTTTAGCACGTTCATAACAGTAAAAAAGTTATTTTAGTATTGGGTAAACAAATCCGAAAGTCAGTATCTGGATTGGTGTGAGTAGCTGGGTATCTTACTCTAAATACATCAGTTAATTTTCAGCGAGAGTACAGTGGAATCTACTGATTTTTTTTTGTGTAAACGCGATACTTACACCGTAGCCGTTAATTTTTAATCTCACGAAAACCAGAAGTAAGAGAAAGATTCAAAAACTTCTGTAGCTGATCATCGATTCGAAACTTTCCCAGCAGCAGCAAGGTCTTTCCAAACGAGATATAAAGTACCCACATATAAATATAAAAGGGTTGACATTCCACGCTTATCGTAATGGAATTAATTAACTGGAAATTTCTGTTTTGTTCGAAGTCGTAATTTGTGTCAAGATGTGACGTCATAGACTGTTGTGCTTGGTTAGTATATAGTGAAATTATTTAAGCAAAAGAAAGCTCCAACAAAACTAATTCGAAATCAATAATAAGACATGATTTAACTCAAAACTCTGTTTTAAAAAAATACATTCTTATTACTTGATCAATTGTTTTTAACTTTAGAGGAAATAAGAGCTTTGTATTTGTATTTATGTAAAGACAAAATCTTACATTTAGTAATTATAGTTTATCGCTGATGATTTTTTCAAGATTAAGAAGTTCTATACTTTAAGCCTTAAGAATATTGAGATTCTCACGTTTACTTTTTCCCCAGTGCACGGCTACTCAAGAATGTATAAACTTTTATACTTCACATTTTCTTTCCGAAACTTAAATACTCTTAATGGTCTACGACGATGCATAGAGCGCATACACGTTGTGATCCTAAATGGTCACGCAAGGACATTTTTGGGTCTGTTTTATAACACTTGGTAAAACGAGAGAAATACCGAACGTTTATTCAAAACGATCCTTATACGCGCAAAGGCATTCCGAATATGCATGTAATTCCCAGGCAAGAGCATAAATTTCTGGCCAAAAAATCACCTTTTGTTCCCACAAACACCTTTCCCCGATGTCGAGGTGAGAAGAAAAGTGCCTCTCTCCCTTTTCCCCGCTAGAATGAACTTTTCGCCTGTCATAATAAGAAAGGAATATTTAATGCCCGCGGCGCGCGCACGTTTGCGGCATTCCACGACGTGGGTGATATCTGAATCCAGCCTCGCGAACCCAAAATCTCTCCTCGAGGAGAGACAGAAAGAGAGAGAAAGAAAACAGATGCGTATCGCCGCCGCGGGCTCACAACTTCTCAGTTACACGTGTTCTTCCCATTGTCTTGGGGTGGGGAAATTCACCTCATAATTTAACCCCCGGGAAGCGCAGGAATACCGGCTGGCGTACGTTCGGTTTCCTGCGAACTGTGAATATCTTCTGCCGGCTCTCGTGCCTCTTTTTTTGTTCTTTTTTGACAAACTGGGCCGATCGCGGTGGTCATTTGGATTCCTTGCTTTTCTTCGGGTATGAATTAGGCATGCTTCGCTCGATAGTTCAAGAGTGGATTTAAATGCCATTGTTTGGCTTCTGCTCACTTTGCTTTGTTGCGCAATAATAAACATATAGGATTGCTTTATTAATGTATTGTTGGGCGATGTTGGAGTATGAAATGAGCAGATAATCGCTGACTGATTGTCCGTGACGAGATATTTTCATTGATTCTTAAAATACGAGTTAATCAAAGCGATCCGAGAAATGAGATTCTTCATGGTTACAAACAATATTTGTTACATTATGTTTCCAAAAAAGAGACATTATTTTATCACTATCTGTATTCTCGGTATGTAAATAAGTCTAATTCTACGAACGAACCGCAACTTGTAGGAACTGATCCGTTTTTACACGTATTCTTACGTTAAAGTATATCCCAAACGTCTCGCAACAACTTGGCTATCAGATAATGGTACCCCTTCGATCTCTCTCACTTCCACAGAATTTCCCAGCTTCGTAACCTCGTAAATTTCACCCCCAAGCTAGACCCACCCGAAACTACAGGCGAAAAAATGCGCACGAATGAAAGTCTCTCCACCTTATAGCGAAAGCCTTGGAAAGAAAGCACCGACTTGGTTGGTCGCATGCAAAGTACCAGGCGCCGCTGCCGGACGCACAATAGACCACCACAATAGTCAAAACAGCTCGAGCGGTGGCATCCAGCCGCGTGCACTCGCCTTTGACTTACTGGCTCATTACAAACAAAAGCTCGGATAAAGGAGAAAACAAAGTGTCAACCGAAACGATCTGCAAACTGCTCGTAAACAATGCCGGGGACAAAGAAAAAAGGAGAGAAAAAGAAAACAAGACACACGCGCAGTGTGAATGCATAAAGAGGCTAAGGAGGGAGGAGGTACGATGCAGGTGGGCGCGCAGAGCGATCGAATCGGTAGATTTTCCGAAGAAGAGCGGGACGTCGGGGAAATTCGACACCCAGTGAGAAAGAGCGAGAGAGTGAGTGAGAAGAGGCGACACGATAAATCGGTACCGCGCAGATCGATGACCGGAGCGATGCGAGACGACGAGCCACGAGAGAGAAGGAGAGAGATTAGGAGATGCGCCGAGTCTGCCACGGAGCTCAAATTGTAATCTAATAAATGTAATCGAACTCTGGAATGGAATTCGAGAGAACGTGAGATGTACCCTTACACTCTTCTTCTTCTCCTTGATTTTTTTCTAAGACCTGCGTATGTGTGCAGTGTGTGTGTGCTCGAGAAAAACGGCTTATCTTGATATTGGTTATGGATGGGAATGGTTTCGACAAGTTATGGACGATTTCACGTGAATCTTTGTGGAGACACTGGGATTATCGTGGAATTCGTGTGTCGGTGAATGGATTACGTAACCTTCTCGAGCTTCGACTCGACGAAAGTAAGTACGTCACACATTTACCGAGAATCCTTTAAATGGAGGTATGTAAGTTTTTCACACACAGAGAGTGTAATTTATGAACGATGTAGCAAACTGCGTCGATGAAATTTACTGGGAACGTACAAGCGCATGTGCAGTGGCGCCCCCGCGAACTTAGCATATTTTTGCATGCTACACTCGATTTTTGTACACTACGTATACACCACACACACACACACACAGACACACACTCATATTCTGGCGACTCGTCATAAATTAACTCGAGAAATATCACCGCTTCCTAGCAAAGAGCACGAGGATGCGAGCGTGGAATTTTCGTAAATTAAAGCAGAGGAGTGAGAGAGAGAGAGAGAGGGGCGGGGAAGGGGAGCTTTGAAAGTCCAATAAAACTTCAATAAAACAGGTCCTTGGCAAACGAATAAAACTTCCCCACCACCTACCGATCAATCTCGCCAAATACATATACAATCCTTTTGCACAATGGCTAAAATCGTAAAGCAATAATCTGGTTCTCGCGAGCGGCGGTACTCTCGTCAATTCCCTCCCCAATAAAACTCGCCTCGTGCTGCTGCTGCTGCTGCTGCGCATCTTTTACAAACAATCTCTTACTTTCTCTCTCCATATACATCGGGAGAGGCGCACGATGACCCCGCACTAAAAAACGGCTCGTGTGCGAGGGGCCCGAAAAAATTTTTTATACCCGATCGGCTCTCACTCGCGCCTTCTTTTTCCACCCTCGCTTATACGCGCCAAAATCACATGCGAGAGAGAGAGAGAGAGGCAGTCCACATCACTGCAGAGAGCGGATTCCCACAGTGTGTGTGTATACGCGCCGTAAGCGGCTGCGCACGCATGCGCCGCCGCAGTGTGGGCAATCACACGAGACCCCCCGTGGCTCGGACTGCAAGCGGCGGTTACCTCCAATCAGGCCCCCAACTCTTGCATACGTGTGTACGTCAGTATATGTCTCTGTGTGTGCGTGTGCGTGTGCGTGTGAAGGCCTGAAATTTCTGAGAGAGTCTCGTTTCGTGCGGGTGAGAGACGGCGCGATCACGCCGAAATCAATTAGATTCTGGTCCAGCCACGCTTCATCTATTTTTAGTCGCTATACTCGACGCGCGGATTTTCGAGGCTTCGATTCTGATGTTCGCGTCTGATTAGCGGGGCCCCCTTGATTTATGGCGGAATTTCAATTAGATTCGCCTCTTTATTCGTAGCTTGTTTGATTTATCGAGCGCCGCTTGCACGCTTCTTATATACTCACCCGACAATTTTTGGCGTTAGATGCGCGCGCGAACGCGACCGAGTTCACTTTGCCCCATTGTTCGCGATAAACGCGTGCACTTTGCCATTTCGCACGCGCACCCACAAGACAGAGACAGACAGACAGAGAGAGAGAGAGAGAGAGAGAGTGAGTCAATTTCAAGTATTGGTGTAAGGAACCGGTTTTCGTTTTCAAGCATGGTCGGGGGGACGGAACGAAGCGCACGCGTGCATCCACGATATATATATATATGTATAATACGCAGCGCACGTGCGCGAAATTCGCAGTTGCAGCGAGATACGATGATGCGCGGTGTGCGCGAAAACCGACGACGTCTTTTGAGCCGCGACGATGGGTCCGCTGCTTTTTCTTTCTTTACGACGCACCCCGCGAAATAAGTTTGCGCGCGTCCCTCATCCAGTCGTATGCTATGCGGTAGCTTGTATATATTCTTTCTTGGAGGAGACTGGAGATAAAAGAGATCGCGTTACGCGGGGATTAAGAGGCGAGTTTATTCGCGCGTATTATTGTAATTGTATTAATTAAATTAGCGGCGATCGTAATTATCGTCGGGATGTTTCGCGACTCGGATATATTTTAAGAATGGGAGACGCGTGTCCAGTTGATTGCTAAATCAAATGGAACACTGCACTGTTAAGACGTATCCATTCGAATAAGAGCCATGAAAAATGTTTCTTTATTAACTGTATTTCTTTTTTCACAATCTGAAGAATTGCAAAAGGTGATCTTAAAGAATTTGACACAGATATATTAATTCTTTGATATAATAAAGAAACATTTAATCGGTGTAATAACCTAGCTTATTACTGTGAGTATTTTTGTACATTCGTTGAAAAAACCATCACACGCGCAGCATCCCTCTATACGGAACACCGGTTCAGCCGTCATACAGTCGTTAATAAAGCTACGCGAGAGACCATTTCACGCGAACTTCTACCCCCGCATCCTTAATTTCTCTTTCTCTCTCTCGCTCTCTCATTCGGAACTTTGCCGATCCGATTGGCGAACATTAATTATTCGCGCGCGGCCAAGAGGCAAAGGCGTGACGGCACGCAATTTTCGGAACTACGAGCTTTCGCTAAAAGGACCGCGCATCTCTTTTCACACACGCACACACACACACACACACACACACAGTTGAGGAGTGGAAATACCCGCCCGCGCGCACGCGTGTACAATTAGCGGTGTATAAGAGCTGAATTTTAATGAGGCATCGACTCGCGCTCGCGCGGCCCAAAGAGAAAGAGAGAGAGAAAGAAAGAGGGATATAAAAATGGTTTATGCCCCGCGAAACTCGCCACACCGCCGCCGCCGCCGCGGTGCCATCAATTAGAACGGCTCCTTTCGACCGATCGCCTCTCCCGCTTCGCGTGTAGTGCCTATATACAGAGAGAGAGAGAGAGCGCAACGATCTTTTGGTTTACGACGAGCGCGAAATTTCGCCTGGGTAATAATGATAGGGGTACTTTGGGGTCCCTCGTCTGATCCATCCGAGTTCTCTCGGGGTAAGCGAGTGTGAAATACTTGTAATAAAATGTTTGTGTGTTAGACTGGGATGAGTTGGTAATACGTATTTATTGCTGAGCAAAGTTTATATAGGTAGAAATTCTTTAAATATACTATTAACTGAAATCACTGACCAGTCGCTATATATAGTCAACGTGCAATCAAATGATTTTTAATGAATCCTATATAAGTAAAAATTAATTTCCCCCCGATCTAAAAAGTTCGAAAATGCTTTCAATCATTTCATAAAAGATTGTATTAGTCCCCCTATTTGAGCAATTAAAAGTATAAAGGTGCTATCGCCTCACCATCACAGACACACATAATCATGAATTTGTGCAATTTCTAAATAGAAATTTTCCATAATAGGGAACATTTTCTAGCTACTGTATGTTAACTTACTTCGTTATGAAAATATGAAGTAAAAAAGATCGAGTGGCATCAACTATGTTTCAATGATATATCGATATTGTTCAATTTCTTCGCCTGTAGTTTATTCACTAAAACAATTATTTTAGGAATGAAAGAAAAGACATTCGTGATTAGTTTGGACAAGACTTGGTATCAGGCAGCCGAATAGAATCCGAATATCTCTGTACTTTAAATTCACATAAACATGATGTATGAACCTGTATTATAAATTAAATTAAAATAATCTACAGATCACGAAGATATCGCGTAATTATCTGATTTTCCATTTTTATTGATAATCATCAACGAGTGATTAATTTATTGCATAACTCTGTAATTTTTGCCTATTAAGTTTGTTATACAATTATATAATATTGAATAATATTAGATAAGATTTTAGATCGGATTGAACAATAAATAAATACATCAAAATGACAGACTGAATTTTTACAAGTATTTCAAAAAGCCATCTTCAACATTGAAAGAAAAAAAAACGAGTGATAATTTTCTTATTGTCATGGGTTGAAGGATTTCTCTCTCGGCTCTCGAAAGATTCAGCGCACGAGACGGAAGAGCAATAAGAGAAGAAGGAGGAGGAAGAAGAGAGTCCGCTTGACCGAATCTTTAAGTGAGATAATCAGCATATTCAACGCGCGGCAAATGAGAAGGCTCTTAAATCGATAAGGAGGAGAATTGGCAATTTGTACGGTCGCGCGCGCGCGAGGCCGTGTACATATTCGCACTGCGCCGCCGCCGCCGCACTCTCAAAACTACAGATATACATCCCACTTAAGGACAATATTCGACTTTCACTTCTTAACCTCGCGCGCGCTTACTTCTTTTGTGCCCGCGATGTATATATAAAGCTATATTATTTTTCCACACGAGGGGGTTGTGACGTCTTTTATAAAGCATTCCGATATATACGTTATATATTTCATCCGATTTCGGTCAATATCGAATATGATTTGAAGATCTTGCATATGGGTAAGAGAGAGAGACACTGCAGTGATACTTGAATCGACCATTGAGGGAAGAATTCTTTTATGATAAAAAAAAAAACATTTCATGCGCTTATTTGTACAAAAGTCTTTTCTCGTGTAGTTATTGTACTATAAATAGTTTCGATGATAAAATTTAAGGTTACGAACGAGAGCCTCGCATCTCTGTACGAAGTTCATCCACACATTTTAGCTTCGAGTCTATGACTAATTACAGAATCATCCCAAGCGACGAAAAATATTCCACGCAGCGATGACAATAAAGAGAAAAGCGTCATCCAGGACAATAATCGGACTTTCACGATAATCGCGTTAGCCTTCAGAAGGAAATTTCTTTGCGTGACAATAGACAAATCCCGCTATAATCCGGCACTTACAAATGCCGCACCAGCGTGCATTCGGAGACCAACCATAACCCAAGTGTAATACCGTGAGGACAGAATAAAGAGACGCACGCAGGTCGATTTGTAACTTTGAAACTTTTTCACGCAATAGTATACGGCGCTTATCGCGCGCGACCATTCGACAGAAGTGCACGATAGTCGTTATTAAAAAAGAAGGCTATATCTCGCGTTACACGGCAATTTATATATTTTGTGTCTCGCTCCCGCAGCAGCAACAGCAGCAGCAGTACGAGAGGGTGACAAACGAGCCGAGAGAGCCCGAGATCGTTCCCGAGACGTCAGTGCACGCATATATTGCAACAGCGGCAGCCTTCGTACATACATATATGCGCGTGTGTGTGTGTGTGTGCTGCGCATTGACGAAAGTGCGCTATGGTATAATATATATTTTTGTTTTTGACCGCGACAAGCGATCGCATCGGATGTACATGCGAGATATCTAGTTACATGTCGTTACTTTTATTACCGATAATAAAGAAGGACAGATTCCTTTTATAGAAGCCTGCTTGCTCACCAGAGGCTTGAATATTTGTCTTTATATACACATCTCTTCAAGATAATCTGTTGAATCGAATCTTTCGAAATTCAAAATTACTACCGTTAAATTGTCGATAGGGCAAATTTTGAGATTGGAAATTCGGGTGTGCATTAATTTTGATACAGATACATCCTGTGCGTTGCATCATAAACACACAGCGCCAACATCATTAACAATAAGTAAACGAACGCATCCAGCCAACACCGAAAGAACCTTTTAAAAGTCACTTAGTTGGTAAAATAAAAGATGCGGTATCGGTCGGTAAAGAAAGGTATCGGCGATGAAGA
Organism: Megastigmus dorsalis; assembly: GCA_900490025.1. NCBI lineage: Eukaryota > Metazoa > Arthropoda > Insecta > Hymenoptera > Megastigmidae > Megastigmus > Megastigmus dorsalis. Next base: position 92,561 of record UELU01138487.1, on the reverse strand, counting down.
GATCGCAGCGTGCGAGCAGCCGCGATATAAAGCACTTCGGAAAAAAGTTCATTCACGCGCACTCGGCTGCAGGGGGGCTTCGCGTGCAACAATACCACAAATTTGGTAGCTCCGATTGGGCGTTCGATCATTGCGGCCCGGGCGCCGTAGCCACGATATAACAGACGCTCGATCGTTTCTTTTTGTTTTTCTTCCAGGCTCGTGATTGCACCAACAGCGTTTACGAAGTTTTCGTTATTATGCTTCTGCGATCGATTGTAAATTATATATAAATGATGCGGTCGTTGGTCAATAAAGTGTTTTAAAATTGAAGGTAATTACGGCGATGGTGTTCGTAAAGTTTGAAGGTGAAATTTACGTAGTGGGTAGTAAAGTATGGAACAGCGAGACTTTTTTAATTTTGATCGCAATAACTTATAACATTATCTGTGGACTATATACGTATATTTCAAGCTTACAGCTTATTCACTATGTGTATACCTACCTTTGAGGCAACTTATATTATACCATACTAAAAAATGAATTTTCACCTATCATTTTTAATTAATTACTCATATTATAAGTAAAGACTTGAAATAAAGTGATTTGAAGAAGTATAATGTATCACATTTCAAATGAAGCTAAATGATAAACTGCTACAATCATCACCAGTTTTACCTACATAGAATCATCAAATTTTGAAATCCTGGGCACTGCATCATACGCATTTATTTATCCTCCTCGCGGGCCTCGACTAGTTTTCGCGGGAGAATTCGATGCGATCTTATCTGCGCTGGAATCCTGCGTGGATCCCTCCCGCGAAGACTATGGTACACGCAGATTTGATTTATACCGCGAGGAGGAGAGCGGCCCAGCGACAAGGAAAAAAAGTGAAAGATAATAAGAGAGAGAAAGAGAAAGAGAAAGATAAAGGAAGATAGCGCGTGTGGCAAACGAAGGCAAGAGAGCCGCGAAAGGTATGGAATAAAAGTGGGAAAAGAACAAGGAGAGGGTCTTTTATTATTCTTGCAGTATAAACCTTCTGCGACGACGAACTGGGGAACGAGTCGTGTATTACCTTTGTTCCTTCATTTTTAACTCTTTTTTTCTCTCTCTCTTTCTCTGTTTTCTTTAAATGGCAGTCGCTCGCTGCACGTGTAAATGTATAGTGTAGCTGGGTTGCTCGCAAAATTAGTGGGAGCTCGCGAAATGTTCAGATAACGTATTATCGCGAGAGCTGAAATTCTCTTATTTTTCTACTTACTTTCCGCCTGTGTGCATGCAGAGCAATTGCACATGCTTACTTACACCGAGACCAGACTAACGCTACACTTTGCTCAAAAATATTAACATAGAGTACGTTAATGATGAATGTGACCTGAACAATGAAACACACACTATAGCATGATATATTTAAATAAAAGAAATAATGTTTCGTAATCTACACATTGTAAAAATTTAGACAATGACTTTGAAAGACCAAAAATATTGATCCTAATTCAAAAAATGTTTCTAAGTAGATTGAAAGTTAAGTAGATTCTAAGTTTCTACATTTTTCTAACAGAGGAGTCAAGATTTTTATAAGCTAAACATGCTTGAACGGTTGTTTGGTTTGTGCATACAGATTATATAAAATTTTTAATCTATGTAAGAGGTATTCTTGAATTAATATTAATTATTCTTCTGAAAAAAAATCAAAATAAGTATATCAGAAGCTAATAATAATTTGGTTCTGACCTAAAAGAATGTATATGAATGCGAGATACTCAAGAGCTACACTGTAATGAGCACACGTAAATGAGAAGTGTAACATTAGCTAAAACATCGTTACATGTTCTAGCGTTGTATTCAACAATAAGGAAGTACGTCAATCGAATATCATTAATTGTATAATAAAAATATGGCAATATATGAGTAATGTACAATAATAAAATACAAAGAAAATTCAATTTACAATACACGACCTAGATTTCAGAAAAACAAGTGTAGCCCTTTTTAAATAATAGTTTTTATTGAATAAGCTTACCTCTTTAAGCGGCACCTTGAAGGCCATGATTTTTGTTCCGCTAATAACTTCCCCATATGGTTTATAGTCTAACCACCTGAAAATAAAGTATGTATATTCACTTGTCACACTTGTCGCAGTAATTGATAAATAGATGATTAATGTAGAAACTAATAAAAACAGTTGGAATGCATAAAATTGTACTTTTAATTTGTAAAAGTAGATAAATAGATTCCTAGAATTCTTTAATTGTTACTGATATAATTTAAAATTGGCGGTATATTTAGCTCCATCTAACAAATACACTATATACTGCCATAACAGAACATGGTGCAGGTGTAATAAAGTCGATAAAACAGTACAACTGGCGGTCGAAGCCGCGTCAGTGTATTGGCGTCGCAATAAAAACATTGAGACAGACATAATTTCCACTGTTAACAGTTGCATTATTAAAAAATAAATTCGTATATATTTTAAAAACAATCAAATCTGTATCATTATCAAAGGATCACCACGACGCGGCAATGTTACAACAACATAACCTCAAAATCAAGTTATTTTTTAACACTGAGCCATGCGTGATTAGAGATATAGTTCAACTATAATCTATTGTTCAATAATTAAATCTATATTGTGTCTTACCTGTCTGGTACAGATTTTGACATTTTGATTATATTTTCTCATGCACTTTTTCACAAAACCAAATGCATCATACGCTGAGCAACACCAACACTGTAACTACACGCAGCCGACAGACGCCCCCTCTCGAGTTTTTTGAAGCTTCTTCTTCACTTTCGCGGTCGATATTGTAATTGGTTCGTAGTAGTTTTTCATCAAAGTACTGATACTTACAAGTTACAACTTCTCAGTACAAAAGTTTAAGAAAATTTGAATTCAGGTGAGGAGAGGAGTTTTGAACAATAGATCTCTTTATTTACAAATATGAAAAAAGATTAGGTTATCATTGGATGCTATGATAATGCAGTTTGATCAATAGCTAATTTTAAATACAAATGGTAAAATCAATAATAATAAAATCTGTTATTACAACATGAAATAAGTAATTATTAAAAATACGTGGATTTTAATCTTAATGAGTTGCTTATAATATTCTTGATTTTTGGTGAAAATAATGTAATCATATCATATATAAAGTGCAAACATAATCCTAAATTTGGTTCCATTCATTAACTTGTAGGGCACTGAACATCTCCTTCTTTTGCTACTTTTAATTGTGAGATCATGCTGAATATTTTTTTTTCCATATCAAGAAGTTTTGGCGGCTTTTTATACTAGAAATAAAAATTAGTTTTAATTAAAATACTATAAAATGAAATTATTAAAAGTGTTAGGAATAAGAATATTAAAAGAAAATTTTGAATGAAACGCTTATACACTTTAAATACTTGTCCCAAAAAAGTATTAAATTTTAATTTAAAGAATTAGTTACTTTGTAAATTCAATAAATTATTTAATTCATCTTCAGTTACTTTTATGTATAGCTAAAACTCATGTATCTTAAGAATTAATATTTTAGAAAATGATATATAATTTGTATCTAATGTTAAATTGCATTTCATCTTGCATTTTTAAATAAACTTACTGTAATTATTAAAGTATTATATTGATGTGTAAAAGATATTCGTTCTTGTTCTGGTATCAATCCTACACGCTGTAAGTCAGGCACTTCTAATTTTTTAAAATACTTTTTATTACTAGTGCGGACAGTTATTGTTCCATCTTGCTCTGCTGTGACTGAATAAATATCCTTCGAGTAGGCTAAATTTCTTATCCTCCATTCCAAAGCAATTTTGGTGATTCGTCTTGTGACAATGGGCTGAAAATAATAAAGTTTTTGGTGCAATATTGTAATTAAAGCATTTCGGTGTTTTATTCTTTAATTACATACAGCACTTGAACTTTCACGTATTCCAATAATTTCAAGATTATCTCCATGACTTGGTTCTGGATCGCCCACTTCAACCACCCAACCAATTTCTTGTCCTAGCTTACCTTTCTGTTTCCATGCTCGTTTTACAAGAACATTTGTTTCTAAATTATATTCTTCTACCATTTCTCGACCATCTTCTATTAAGAAATGCACCTTTTTTTTACCTATAAAAGATCAATTATTTTTTAGTCTACATCTTCTTATTTATTAAAAAAAATTTAAAATAGTACTTAAAATTTTTAGTTATTATAAGAGTAACCTGATTTTAAATAAATAAAATAAATATATACAGACTTTGATTATCTTTTCAATATTTTAGTAATATTTTTTGGAGGTAACAGATCAATATATTTTTACATTAAAAATTCTATTCAAGATTATAAGAATCTAAAAACTATTTATATAAGTAACTTAATCAATATACTTATATTTAATGTAAACTTATAAGATTAAATTAATATTAATTATTTTTCTTGAAATTAAAAACTATTAAAATTGTTTATTTCGTACGTTATTACCATTAGATTGCCGGTATTGATCAAACATCTAGGTTAGTATAACTCAAGCTCGTTGCATATAAAAAGAAATAAATGTCATTCCTTAATTTTAATAATATTTTTACGATAGTGTCGAATAGTTAATTAAAAGAGGAAAATTATGAAAATTAATAAATTACCGTCTTGAATAATCGCCGTTTTTTTAGCTTTTTCAAGAAGCTTCAGCCACTGCTCAGTTGCCATATTTACAATTTCTAAGGAAGATCAATTGAATGAACATAGGCACGAAAAAATTCATATATAGTTATAGAAGTTAGGAGTAGGACTATATAGTAGTAGGAGATAGTAATATATGAATCGATTTCTGCCATACTCGAAAAATTTAAATATTTTCATACCCCTTCACAATTTACACGCCGTATAAGTTTTTCGATCTAATATATAGGTATAGGTAAGGTATATAAACTATATAGATATATACATACTGTTCTTTGTAAAAAACAAACCGGCAATCAAAATTTTTTCCATACTTTTTTTCTTAAAAAATGATCTATAATAAAATAAATTTTAGTCAATCGAGATTTGGATTCTTACACTTATCTCTTATTTACTCATGAAACTCGTGAAAAATTTTTCATAATTCGTTAAATGACTGGGAAAAGCATCAAGTCTAATCATTTCCTATAAATTACACAGTAAAATATTTGGTTCGAAGTTCGATTCTTTTACCTATATACTCCCTTGGTAAAATACGATCTTACAATCCTATTATGCATATGTAAATATATATATGTATATATATTCCTTATGTTTTACCTGTTCCAGGTTTGTGCTCATTTGTTTTGTATATTTTAACCTCACTTTGACAATCAATAACATCGGTATTATAAAATCTGCAGTATTTCGGATTTTTGTAAGTGAAAAATAATACTTTTTTAATGTACATATTTCATAATGAAAATAAAATTTTCAGATCAGCAACAAAAATGGAATACATTGTTGTCATCAGAGCATATAAGCCAGGTGATGAATTCAATTGTCATGAAATAATCAAGGATGGTATCATATCATCTATGTACAGTGCCTTTTTTGGGAATCTTTTTAAAGAAATAACTTTCCAAATAATGATTTTATTAGCTGCAATAATGTTCATATTCTTTGGAATGCCATTTACGATTTGCCTGCTCGTTATACCTATTGTTATACTATTGACATACATTGGCACTTATTTGGCACTAACTACTAAAGCAATGGAAGTTGACCAAGAAGTATCAAATATTGCTCGGTAAGCATATTATAGTACATATTTATAAAATTTAAAACAATTTTTAATTGATGAAAATATTGTTTTTATTCGCAGACTTTATATGTCAAATGCATTTTCCTGTTTCTGGGTAGCTGAAGCATTTGAAACATACATGATGTCTCGCAATCCTATAAATGTTCAATATAAAATAATGACCGAAAAGCAATTTCGAGAGTCCAACATTGATGTATCTTCACGAAGCAAAAAAATTGTAGGAAGCATTGGCTTACTGAAAAGTCATAGCCTTGATAAAGGAGCTTGGATCAAACGTCTTTGTGTTCATCGAAACTATCGTCGTAAAGGTATTGCTTCATGTCTTTTACAGGTAGCTGTTGATTTTGCTATTGAGACAGGTTACAGTTGTGCAAATATTGTTGCTTCGGAATATACTGAAGGTGGCAGAGAATTGTGTCTTAAAAAAGGATTTGAATTGAAGCAAATGTATCATAAACCTATACTAGGGTCATTGATTACAGTTTTAATGTATGAACTTACTTATCAAATTAAGCCTGGGGATGATAACTATGTTCCTTTTCCTAAAAGGCTATTTTCATTTAGATAAAGTTAGCATTAAAAATTCATAAGATTTATAACTAACATACATATTTAATACTCAGAATAATACTCAAAAGAAAATAATACAAGCCAAAGTACATAAAAAAGCTTTTAAAAAAAACTTTAATATTTAATAAGATGATAATTGTTGAAAATGCCTTAAAAAAATGTGTTAATTATGAAAAAGAAGACAGTATGTTTTTTTCTTAATTAATATATATTTTAATATACAATTTATCAGTCTTCAAAAAATAGTAAAAAGTGCTATTTTTTCTCAACTGATGTTTATAAAAGTATTTATATACCTAGATTTTATTGTTCAGTGTAAAACCACTATAAAAGTTGTTTACAAAGAGTTGATTAAATCTCTTAAAAAATGATAATCTACTGAATTATAAAAATATCAGTTCTTCATTATAATGAAGAAAGTTGTATACTTCAAGGCTTGATGGCATTCCAATATCTTTTAATCTCAACTCCTTCCCAGTGCTTAGAAGTTAGCTTTGACAGATACCTAAATCAAATTCAAATTTAAATTAAAAGTTTTCATTTCTTATAGAAATTGAAATAAAATAAAAGAAAATGTAGTATAGGGGTCTGTAAAGGTGCAGTTTTTTTTTTAAAGATTTTCATTTCTTGTTAAATCTAAAACTCACCATAGGATTCAGAATCACAAGGATGCTTATTTTTATCTTTATGTAAACAATAGTTCACGTCATAGTATGTCATACTAAATTAAGAGCCTTCGATATCGACAGCTATTAAGAAATATAGAAAGTTTATTTTATCGTTACAATGTATGGAGATTAACTCTACTTGTAAGCTGATTCAATGTTTTGTGAACGGTGTTGTCAGTAATGGTTAAGCGATATTATTACTCTTTGTTTGCAAGCTACCTTTAATTAATTATTTCTGTAAAATTAGTTGGAATATTCATCTAAGAATAAATACTGTTGCAGCCTAGGCTGTTAAAATTTTATACCGTATCAATGTCAATAGGTCATAAAGTAGTTTTAGTGAGACAAAAGTTATAGATTTATCGGCATGCAAATGTTAGTAGTTGCTCTAGCATGAATTGATCTCATGTACTTACTTTTCTTTTATCTCGTTCAACAGTTCCTTCTCTTTCTGACTTATTCCTTTATAAACAACGTCCATGTTTATGTCCAATTCTCGTAAATTTTGCATTCCAACTAAATGGGTAGAAACGTCTGGACATTGGAACGAGTGCCAAACTGCCAATTTAGCTATTTCCACGTCTTGTTGCTAATATCATACAAAATCACATATGTATAAAAGAACTAGTTTTCCACATTAATTCTAATACAATTAATTATAAGATTACTGGATTACAGTTAATCGAACAAAGAATTATATACGTACTTGACAACATTGTGCAGCTTCTTTAACGATCTTCTTTGTATCGTCGGGTGCTGGATGCCAGGACGGAGGTCCTCGACTAGACAAAAGACCCATACAGGGTGCAGCGGCGTTTATAATTCCGATATTGTGCTCCTGGAATTATTATTTATTAGATTAGATTAAACATTGTTACTGAATCGTTGATTAATTATAAGTAGCTCAGACACAAGCCGATGCTGCGACATTATATACAAATATTTAAAATTTATTATATTTCATAAAAGTATTTTATAAATAAATATTATTCTGCTTAATACTCTGATATTGAAATACTGAACCTAGTTTTGTAATAAACGAATATATCCCTTACACAAGGCTGACACGATAATTTTAATAGGCTTATCAATTAAACGATATGGAAATATAATAAGCGGAGAAGCAGAGTTGACGATATACCTTGAAAAATGGAATGTAGTCTGTGAGCGTGTCGTCGATGAGAGTGAATCTCGCGTAGCTGAGTACGCAGCCGATGTTGATGTTGCTCCTCTCGATGCACTCCTTAAGAATAGAAACGGGATAGCCGGTGACACCGATGTGCCTGGCACGACCCTCGGCCACTTGTCGCGACAGTTCCGGCAGAGTTTGCGTTACGATTATGTCCAGGGACGGCGCGTACTCGATATCGTGAATCTGAAACCGGCATTCGTGAATATTCTATGTTTTACTCTTTTTTTATTATTATTATTATTATTATTATTACTCGAGCTACAAGTATTAATCAAAGTATTTATGATCGTATTGCTATTTCGTATAATGCAAGTTCATTGCCAAATTTATGATATGAAAACAATGAAAGTGAATATATAGTTGTGCTCGATAATGTTTCAAAATGCGCCAGTGAATGCGACATTATTATATCAATCTTACAATGTTCGTATTCGTTTACCTAATCTAATCAGCTTATACGCTTAACAACTATTGATATTATCGCAAACGACGCATTTTGTTTTCAAAAAAATACAATATGTATAAGTATTAACCTGGATAACATCGACGTAATCGAGCTGCAGGAGTTCCAAGCTCTTTTTCAAACTCTTGCGAGCTCGTTCCGCTGTAAAGTCGAACATGTGTTCATAGTCCAGCTCGTACCTTCCGACTTTTGTAGCTATATAGTAAGCTTCACGAGGAATTCCTTTGAGTGCCTATTTTACGTGATAATATATACGTAAATTATATCATAGCATTATATCACATTTTGTATTCGTATTAACTATAAGATTGAAGGTTGTAAAAACGTATTTTTTCGAATAAAAGAGAATATTCATAATTATCGAGTTTTCATGTGTTCTATGAACTATACCCGTATATTGAGCTAATTTGTGTGCAAATTTTTTTTATACCTCATTTTGTACGTGATTCTGTTAAAATGATTTTCTGTCTAGTTGCGCACAATTTATTATTTCATGGTCAAACCTTTTAATTTAGAATGATTTATTCGCTAGTTTATTTGCGTAACTAATATCCCTGCAGCTTACGTAACTTTAAAAGATGTAATAAACCGATATTCATATAGATATTTCCTCAGACAAGTTTAATTCAGTGTTCGCGCTTCTATGCTTTTATCACAGTTTCAATGTTACTTCTAGAAAAATTTTAGTTGAACTTTAAAATGACCTTTCCAAGCACAGTTTCAGATTTTCCTTGTCCATACCAGTAAGCAGTGTCGATGTAATTAATACCTTTCTTGATTGCTTTCCTTACAGTTGCTATAGCTTCTTCTTCATCGATTGTTCTGAAAATTTTTTTATTTCTATTCTTATTCAAATTTTTAATGATTACTTTGCTTTTTAAACGTGTCACTATAATGCATATATTCGGTTCGTAATGGTCAAATACTTTCTAATATTATTTTTTAATCTTTTTTTATCTTTGTAAGCGATTCGCTATGGAACGTGCAATAATCAACATTAGTAAAAAGGTACTTTCGCAGTAAACGTCGGGAGTCTTGTATGAGCTACATTTGAATTTTCAGCGGTGAAAGTCTTTCTCGCGAATGCATATAAGAAAGGCATAGGTATACGGAAAATCTTAGTTACCCATAAAGGCATCCCAAGGTACCACCTCCAAGCGACAATTTACTAACTCGTAAACCTGTTTTTCCCAATGTCCTATATTCCATAGACTTGACGGCTTCGAGGTCGTGAAATCCTTCCACGTACGTAGGTGGTAGATCTGCCCTGTAACAGTTAACGTTGCCTACTTTTCACCTCGGAACAACAAATATATATATATATATATATATATTTTTATTTAAATCGAGCATGCAAGATTTCCGAATACCCAGTTTATATTTAAAAACTCAACAACAGTGTGTCTATTGTATTTAGATGCGCAAATAGATTCTCAAGGCTGTTTGAAGAGATGCTGTTATAACCTTTGTTTCTTTTACAGAATATCAGCCATAAATTCAGTACCATGGGTTAGAAAATATACAAAATATAAGTAGAAATACTTTGACTGTTTCTAAAGCGTTACTTTTCATTGGCGTATTCGTGATTAACAGTGCGCGATTTTTACGATGCACTCGCTTACCGGCTATACGACAGTTTTGATATATTCTTCTCAGCTGTTCTAAAAATAGCTTAGACTCGCGGTAGTTTCGTTATTCATGAAGTTTGCCGGCTGCACGTAACATAAGGTTATACCCGACGCTGATTATTTTACGCGAAATCGAAAAATTATTATGTGCTTGTGATCACGTACGATTGGTTTATATCTCTGCAATAAATGCACAATTGATAAAAATATCTCAATTTTCCTTGTTGGGGCTTTTCAAAGTGACATTGATATATATATTTTTTAAAGTTTAGTTGATAATCAATAGTTAATTTATTATCAATATTGGAAAGTTTCTTGGAGTAAAATTTTTAAATGAATTATCTGAGACAAACAACTTATTATATCTTTGTAAAGATTAAATGAAATTTTATATAAATATGTACTGTGTATAGTAGTGAAGCGATAAGAAAATGAAACAGTTCGACAAGTATATATTATTATAGCTATATTGTTACAATTCAAAAATATATTTTAACAAACGTACACTAACTATACTATTGTTAAAAATAAATCACCACAAAATTTCCATTCAATAATTACTCATTAATTAACGCAAGACGGAATAAACAAAAACTTACATTTTTTTCTGTTAGACTTGCAGGAGTTCCACTCTAATTTGTATATTTGCACGATAGTTGAGTCAATGCCCTTTATTTTCCTTCGCGCTCGGTGTTTCGTAATTTAATTGTTTTACGACTTTACGATCAACACGCGGCGGCGACTAAAGGAGACGCTCGCGAGCTCGGATACGCAGCAGTGATTATTGCACTGCGTATGGCGAATTGTATAAACACATGAGTTGCTTGCCAAGCTTTTGATATAAGAAAATCGTTGATAAATGACAATATCACATCACCATCTATCAAAAGGCTTGCAAACTTGGGATAGGTAGTCGATTGATCTTCGATCGGAAAGTTACCGACGATTGTGGGTCTCGATATGCTTTGCAGAGAGATTTTAGATTTCTAGATTTCTGCTGTACCAACAACTTAAAGTATTACCATAATTTTATAAGTTGTGGAAAAAATGTAGTTTTTGACTCTTCGTTTAGATTTATTTGATGATTGTTATAAAAAATAGTATTTTTTTTTTAAAAAAAACCAGAAGGTCACTTATGTTAGATACTATCCAAAAACTTTGGAGAAACGCCGATAGATGGAAAATCAATTGGACTATAAATTTAATGTTGGTATTTTTTGCACGGAGCATAATGTTGTATTAAAAATTACTCCGTTCCTTTGTAAGTGTGGGACATACTCACAAAATAAGAACAATTACTATGTTTTATTATAAAATCTACTATAATATTATAGTTATATAATTATAGTCGTTTAAAATTTGTATTAATTAGCACCACTTGTTTGCGAGATGAAAATTAATTATATATGTTTAAAGCTTAAAAGTGATTACGAAAAAAAAAACTAATACTTTTTCAATTATTTTTTATATTAAAATTGTTTACAAACAATATTAAAACTTCAAATTAAAATCCGCAGCACGCGAGTAATCCCTAAGAAAAAGAGGTCGTTATACATTCTTGGTGGAACTAAACACTTACTAAACTGCTCACGATCCTCGCGTTAATAACCGAAAAGTATAATTAAAGTTTCTCGTGTAATGAGCTTTGTGCTTTGTACAATTACCCTAAGTCACTCGCATATTTACGAACTTAAACTATGTTAATTCCAAAATCACGTGTATTCCAAAGCTTCAAGTAAATTCAAGCTGTACATCCTCGAAAGCCGTAATTTTACAAAAAGATAAGAGATAATAGATTGTACTTGTCGATCGTAAAAATCAACAAGTGTTTTAGAGAAGATGCAATTGCAGTATATAAAGCACGAATAAAAGTTCTAAATCTCGCTTGCAATTACGCAGCTATCTCTTTATTCGTCCGCAAAATCAATTTATCCTCGTCCGCTTGATTCGCGGCCGTCATGAAATATTCATCGCCGTTCATTGATATACTTGCATAGGTATCAGTTATAACTGCTAAAATAGTCATAGTCGCATTATATGCTAGTCGGATAATATACGTGAACGTGTCTAACGACGATTCATTCCATATTGCAATATATAATATAAACAAATAATCCGTACAAATTTTTTGAGGACAATTTTTTTCGAATTCATATCAATACAGCTTTTATTCGAATTCATATCAATACAGCTTTTATTCGAATTTCATAAAAAATTATGAAAAAAGTATATCATATGTATCAAAGCACGAAATTGCATATTTTCAAAGTAGAATTAAAACTGAGTGACGATACGTCGCTAAAAAATTGTACCCCCTAGGATGATTCATCGGTCGCATATCTTATGCACATCCGCGAACTCTAATTAAGCGCAGATCAATCATCGCATCAAACGCTAGGAATTTCCAGCATCAGTTTAATACCCTCGTCTGTGGAGCAATTGTCGGGTCGGAGGATATCGGTGCGCGGGCGGCAGCAGCGGCGGCGGCGGCGGCCGGGCCACAATCAAAACAGAAGCTACAGCCTGCAGCGGCAGCGGCGGCGGCGGCACACATACGGAATGCGTCGGGTTATACCACCGTGTATATAGGCTCGTGCTTCGGGCGACGTGTTTATAATGTATGGGCTTCGAACGTCCTTTGTCGAGCCACATAATTCACGCGAGATGGTGGCGGCAGCGGTCAGAGATCAGAGCCTCGCGCGCGGGCTACGTTGCACAAACGGAAAATGCGATTTCTGGCGTATAGCGCGTCTCTATATGTCTCGGCCGCTGCAGTTCATGTAATTTATAACGCGGCTTAAATCACGCGAGACGAGACACTGCTTGATCCCGCGTTGATGTGTTTTAGGAGAGAGATAGAGAGAGAGAGAGAGAAAGTCGTGACTATTAATTCTAGGCTTTACGGATTTTTTTCTTTTTTTTTTTTTTTATTTGTTAACTTTTGGACTCGACGCGAAACTGTCGCGCGTACTTGATCCGTGCCGATCGGTGCCGATGGCTTCATGCGTTACGGTAGCGGCTGTTTTATTCTTCGATTTGGTCGGCTCTTTTTTCCGTTATTTTTCAATGAAGTCAGCGGTTAGTGCAGTTTGCTTGGCTGGTAGTATAAAGTGAATTTTTTAACAATGATTTTAATTCTTTTTTGCCAAAGAACAAAACGTTCATCGCGATAAATAAACTTGATTAAATATCGGTGCCTTTCTACACTCGCCTGTTTCTACTTGTACGTATCAGTACACGTTTTTCATTTCGATTGAATTGTTAAAATTTTCGAATCACTTGCGTTCATTGTTGATTGTTTATAATGCCCGAGACTTATTCTGTACACAAACCTTATATCAAAGCATTTTGATCTGTCGCAATTCTTGTACATATAGTGCCCACCTCAGGCTAAAGTAGAATGCGAAGGATCAAGAAACCTAATATTTGCCTTGAACTCCGCGGGTATGCTTAGAAAAGTTGCCGATGTTTGTCTTGCTGCCTCTCGAGAGATACTCTCTCTCTCTCTCTCTCTGCCTTACCGAAAAAAAAGTCTATCGTACACGGAAAAAAATCGTAAGCAGAGTTTCATGAATCTTCAAGCAAAATTTACCGAACGGCTTGAGCTGAACTCATCAAGCAAGATGTGATTGACGGTCACAGAACATCTACAGAACTAGTTCGGTAAATTTTGCTTGATTAATCGAGTAAAAGAAGTTAGGCATACTTTACCTGGCCAATCAAGTAATTATTGCTCCCTTGAGTAATAAACTTGAGAAAAATGTTTAATTTTCTGCTTTTTATTTTTTATTTTTAATATAGTACATTATATAAGGTAACGATACGTATATAATAATCATTTACAAAATGTGCCTTGTATTTTATTTTATTTTATTTTATTTTCTGTCGCTTGCCGTTGTAGTTGTTTACACCGT